>AYEL01077805.1:0-72160 GCA_000484575.1 Olivierus martensii
GAGTCGACAGGGAGTGGCTCACCTGAATAGACAAGCCGCGGGAAATCCTAGCCGGGTAATTCGCCCGGATCTCGGTTGACTTTCTATAGAGAGATCCAGCAGCAATTCAACTGGTCGGCCTGGGAAAGGCCCACGCCCCGGCCCCCAGTTTGCTGCCCCTAGTGAAGAAATTCCTATAGGGTCGGTAGAGCATGGCTGCACCCATCCCTCGCTGATGGATGCTCTGTAGTTCGCCACTCGACCGTCCGAGTCCCTGCGGATCCGGGATTAAGAATTGGTCCGACGTATGCCCTGCGTGAGGTACGAGTCCTCTATAAGGGTCCCAATCCCAAGGCGTTGTACCGGTCCGACGGGATGAATGGTGGAGGGATAGAAGCCGTTACGGTGCCCACCCGAGGGTTGGCCTTGCTCGGGCTGATTGGGTTCTACCAGAGGCCGGGGAAGCTTGCTTCCTAGGGAATCACAAAACCTCGGGGAGTTGATCCGAGCGATATTCGATCATGGCAAGGCGCCTGGAGCCCGGCCATTGCACGGCGTCGGTCGATATCGTCTCCATGGTGGCCCGCCAGTCTGGCGCGGACAGTGGGCTACATCGGTGATCGAACCGGGGGAGATTCTCGCCCTTTTCAAGTTGGGTCGGCTGGTCGTCATGCCTTCCGATCCATCCGTTGCGATTATTAGTAAGGGTTCTGCTCTTGTGGAGGGTTCGGGTATACTTTACTCTTCCGACCCTCCTGCGGGCTGTTGCGATTTTCGCGGCAGTTGTGCCCGAGCTTTGGTGTCCTAAGGATTTCCCATTCGTGGGAGAACTTGTTGTGAAATCCGTTCGAGATTTCGATCCCTTCGGGGACTGTCCGGTCGCTCAGTAATGAGCACCAGTCTTGTAGCGAATACACGCCTCTTGTGTCTCCGCTCCCTTGTGGACGGAGGCAATTCTCGGCCCTTTAAAGGTCGCTTCGGCGACACAGTGCACGAGATACGAATGCGGCCTTCTTTCCCCTAGGCCTGGCAAACCTGAGCGAGTCCGCCGTATTCGTATTTCGTTCGCTTGTGGATCAGAGAGGAGGTCAGGCGAGTCCGCACCCCTAGTTGCAGGCTATGATTAAGCCGAGATTATTCTCGCAGACATAAGTACCCTGTAGTACCCTCGTTGGTGGAGCAGAGGAAAAGCTTTGGCTAGTCTCAGAATACGACATGAGCCTGTTATACGCATCCGCCATTTTTGGTCTTTGCTTATTTACCAGAATAATAATAATAGCTATTTAACTTTTATTAATAATCATTTCTCGTGCTGTTAAGAAGAAAAATACTTAAAAAGTATAGTATTCTCGGTTTTCAAACTTTATATCAATGTATGTAATGATATTAAATAGAATTTTAATGATATTAGTAATATTTGTTATCAATATTACACAAACAGTTTTAATTAATTCTGTCATTTAAGAAACTAAATGGATATTAGATAGACGAAACATTTACATTATAAAAAAATTTATTTGTTACGTTATGTCATTTTAAAGGAAAACGTTTATTTATAGATATGAAGAGCCCCTATAAGTGCACTACACGCAAGGCACTTACCGATTGCTTTTCATCTTTCCAGAATTAAAATTTTTAGCAACTTTCACATCAAACAAATAATTATTAAAACAATCACCATACTGATATTGAATTCTATGTGTAAACTTTTGATATTTGAATTAATTTGATTTTGAAGTAATTATTAAAAGTTAGCTTTTTTAAATTCACGGAATATTTTATAATTTATTGCTAATATATTTTACATTATAATTATCTGAATCAAAAAATTATTGACAAGTCACAATATAAAAATGTGACAAAACCTGCATTTCGCTTGATTCACTTTACTATTAATAATTTTATTACCGCTGAATGTGTACAAGCTAAATTAAAGGCTATATTGAAAATTTATATATGCAAAAACAATCTTCAAACTAATACTTCTACTCTATCAGAGAGAAAAAGATTTTATATCGTGTGCAATTGAATTAACTGCAAAATAAATTAGACAATTTTTGAATTACATAATCTTTATTTACAATACATTAATTATTATAATAAAAATAAAAATACCAACAATTTTATTACAGTAATGTTTCAACAGAGTTTTATTTTATTATTAGCTGAATATGATTCCATAGAATATTTTTGTTTTTTCATTGCTTTCTTTTGATTTTCAATAGAAAAGCCTCTAATTTTAATAAAATGATTTATTCTTTTTTCTTCTATTTTGCAGCAACTTTGACCAGAACAGTTTGCTGCTGTCAACACTCGTGACAAAATTTTTATCAATTTTCTTATTATAAATATCTTCAGATAAAAACAAAAGTTCACTTTTAAGAAGAATTTGATAAACATAGTCACTGGCATATGATAGTTCTCCCATGTTTGAATAATTTGTGAGAACCATATGACTCAATTTCATTTTCATTAACTTTTTGGCATTGTAATAATGATTTACAGTTTCACATACAGTCAAACCTCTTTAAGCCGCCCCTCTATAAACCGCCACCCTCGTTATTTGCTTCTAACAGTTTAATAAAATCCTCAATTTTCCCTAAGAATTAAACCCATATAAATATGTAAGCCGGGATCTTTAGCTAGGTGGAACAGAAAAATAGCTGCTGGGTAAGGAGACCGCGGTTAAACTAAAGAAAACACGGTAAACGGAGGACGTCCTACTATGCAGTTTGGGCGCAGTTACCACTGGGAGAGTGCGCCAGGTTGTCGGGTGGTGAGAGAGGAAAGCCGTGTCTCGGTGCCGTCTTCCGGCGCCGCTTACAATCTTAAACATTAGATACGTTAAGCCGCCGTATCGTACCGAGGATATACTTAATCTGGCGGCGGCCACTTACGGAGCCCATCACTGGCTGGCCCACACCCACCCTCCCCCCGGAGGATCCGCTGTGGGACCCGGATCCTCCGGGGTGGTAAGGATCCGGGTCCATCCCACTTACCATTTTAAAATTAGTCTCGAGCGGCTTAATATCATGCGCCATCTTTATTAGAAATAATAGAAGATAGAATATAAATAATTTATCAGAGAATTTACCATGATACGCCTGCGCGGAGTCTGGACTTTACGAGTGGCGGCCATCGATTTACGGGTACGTTCCTAAACTCGACGTTCGTAAACCGCTCGAGGCCGGCCTCCCAAAACTGCCGTCCCACATAAAACGTTTTAAACCGGTCGGAATTATCCCATTTTTTCTGGCGCCGAGGTTGCTAGGGGACTATTTAAGGTAGCGTCGGCCAAATTTTTAATTAAACAAACGTTGACGTTTTTATATAGCGTGGTCCGCCGGTCGTAATTCGTTTATTGTTTGTATATAATATATTTATAGCGTATCCACCGTTACAAATTTATATTAAATACCATCTTTCGCCCGGTGGCCATTTAAACCGATAGAATTAATAAAAATTTAAGGTAAAATCCAGCCGTCGTTAAAAAAAATAATATACCCGCACCCCTGTTCCGGAAAGACTAAAACGCTGTCGGAAGGATACGCGGGTATAGCCGTAAATATAATTTTTAATTTCTTCATTTTGTTTTGGCGTAACGACGATAACCGAATGGTGGCGTTTCCGACGAAAAGCCGGAGTAGTAGACGGTGTCCCGGCGCTTTAACTGGATATTTAACTCGGATAACCGACGGGTTTATCGGCGTATTGGCGGGTCTAATAGGATAAATTAACCAAAAGTAAAAAATGTAGCGGCGCTTTAACTGGATATTTAACTTGGATAACCGACGGGTTTATCGGCGTATTGGCGGGTCTAATAGGATAAATTAACCAAAAGTGATTATTTTATCCAGTAGATTAGTCTTTTCCGCCAGTCGTTTACCCATGGGCGAATGGATTTCCGTGGCGGCCGGATTGGCCTTATCCGATAATATTTTGACAAAAACCAGAAATACGTTAGCGACGGGAGGATAAAGAGCGAGTACACCCGGTATTTAGTTCCCTAAGTACGATACAAGCTATACCGTAGACTACATTCCGGGCCGAGTTTTCGAAAACTGTTCCAAAACCGGGGTGGTGGCCGGCGCTTTAAGAGTTGGGCAACGTACCCTAGACGGTCAGACCCCGTCCAAGGGTTCCAAAAAAACCGAGTGGTTTTAACGGATAAATAAGGGGACAGCGAATAAAAACTAATACGTACCCATTTATTTTGATTTCATTCGGTAACGCGTATTATTACTTTGTTTTGTGGACGCCACATTCCATTCGGGTAGAATAATATGTGGCGGGGCGAAACAAACCCTTCGACCGGCCGCCCATCCTGGCGGAGGGGTCAGCCGGATGGTGGAGGACGGGGATGGACCCCACGACGTATTTTTACTATTGTACTACGTTATTTATAGACACATTTACGGATAAATCCCGGGTGAAAATCAAAAATAACCGAGTAAATAATTTATGTGGGTGACCGGGAAGGTTCTTCCTCCATTCGACACTGGTTAAGAAGTTAACGTAAGACGGTTGGCCTTTTCCTCTGGGGTTGGGCCAGCCGGGGTGGGTAGTAAGATGCGGCCTGGGCCACACCGGGTCTGGTCCGGAAACCGGTATCAAAATTTGGATCTTTTTATATCGACCGATCCCTAATTTCCGTAACAGTAGCCGTTTGGAGAAAATCGGTGACCAGTGGCCGGAAACGCTAACTTTCTCGATTCGGCCAGAATAACGGTGGGAAAAGCGCGTCGATAAAAAATATAGAATTGGAAAAAATCGCGTTAAGCCCCTCTAAAGTATTTTTTAATATTTGTTATTTCTTTTTTGTATGTACGATCAGCGTTTGTTCTCTTAACGTAATTCGATCTGTGCCATCGATTAAAGATCAAAATAATAACCTGGCTGGTGGGAAATTCGAAATCTTTCGCCAAGGAAAACGGATTTTAAAGTACGGCGGTAGCCTCGACGGCCAAAGAAAAGCCGGACCCATCGACCGTCCGAGGAATTTCGCTGATGGGCTGCCGGCCAATATCTTTCTCAGTAGGCCGCTGGGTACCGTATTATTAAAGTGGTACGGAAACTCCTATAAGAAAAGACAGATGTGTGAAACCCCTGGCCCCGCCCGAGGAAACGGCGTTACCGGAAAACTCTCACCACCGGTAGGTAAGTCTTTTCCCCCACGCTCGTCGGTGACCGTCACTTCTTTCATTTACACTCAGTTTTCACTCTCCTCCGTGGCTGGGCGCCGCGTCTTCCGGCTGGACCCACCGGCCCGCCCTCCCGCTAGGCACCCTGGGTCGACCGACTATCACGTAAAGGCTCTTTCCGGTAGAAAGTGGCCCAATTTTCGTCTCTCCGCGGTTAGCCGGCCGGAACCACCGGATTCGTCCCGTCACCGGGTGGCGGGCGAGCGCACCCACTAGGTGCGAGATGGGCGCCCGGCCGGCCCACCCCCGGTACCGATAAATAGTGGAGCCATCCGGCCGTATTTCGGCTGGTTGACGTCACCGACCCGTACCCGTGGCGGTTATTTATAGACGCGGAGAAATTTGGCACGCGCCTCCCGGTCGGGTTAGTCGAGTCGACTGTCGGGAACTCAGCCGCCAGCCTTCCATTCTCTCTCTCTTCGTTTCTTCGACTACGTGGATAGGTAAGCGGTCTTTCTGGGTGGCCGCCGTCCCTCCCATCCGCCGGTACGGACCGGGAACCGGTGGTGGGCTTCCTTCCCTTCCTACCGGGCCGGCCCGAGATCCGCCGGTACGGACCCGGAACCGGTGGTGGGCTTCCTTCCCTTCCTACCGGGCCGGCCCGAGATCGGGTCCGGGACGGTCGGATGGCGCGTGTCGACGTAACTTTGGCCAAGGTCGAGACGCTTCTGACATTCGCCTCCGCGCGACTATTTCGGAAGATTTTCCTTCCCCGCTCGGTCGACTTTCGCTTCCGTCGGCAAATTCTAGCGCCCGGGCTCCGCCGGAAGCGGTGGGCCCCGCCGCCCTCTCCGGTAGCCGTATTTGGTCCGGTCGAGCGTCTCTCCCCGCCCCGGGTCGGGTAGGGGGTCGGCGGCGGGCGCGGGAGTGGCCCGGATCGACGGCGCACTTCCGGATTTCGTCACGTGCGGAAGGCGAGTGGGACGGGATCCGTGGGAGGAAACGGGTGTTATAATTATCGGCGGCACGTGACGGCCGGGTCCGGGCAAAGTGTGGAGCCGAGAAAGATGGCCGACGTTTGCCAAAGGTTTCTATTTTAAATGAAATGGCGAAGTGGAGCGGTGGGTGTCGTCGCCCCCGTGCTTTCGGCGGTTGGCCGGACCGGGCCGTACCTGTACTCCGACCAAAATAGAAGGCAGCCTACTGGCTGTTCTTTGTTTACTTTCCGAAACTAGCGGTTGGCTGGCGTCGTCGCTTCTTCTCTTCCACTTTCGGATCGACATGGCGGAGTTGCAGAAGAGAACGGTAAGTGTTCCGCACCTGCCGGCCTATTATCCGCTCGTAAAAGCGCTCGGCGCTGACTAACAGCTGGCAGTGGTAGTGGCGGTTCGAGATGTACACCAGCCGACTGTTTCTCTCGCAGGTCTGCCGTTGGCCCGGCCAGATAAGTCTTCTCTCTTTCTCTTTAAAAATAGCCTCTTACCCGAATGGCGGTGGCTGGGCGCGCCGGCGGCTAAGAATAGCCGCTCGCGCGCTACGCTTCCGATGTATTTTTAAGCGACCCCTTTTACCCCGGCCCAATGGCTGGCGCTTTTCCGGGCCCGCGTCATCTCTGCCACTTTCTATTTTAGCGCGGTGTAACGACCTCCGTGGTGGAAAAGCGGTCGTCCAGTCGCCCCACCGAGAAAACCGCGGACGGCGAGGAATCGGACCGCGACCCAGTCTCCTCCCGTCGCAGCTACGAAATGAACGGATTCGAGGACCGAAACCAGGTGAGTCGGAGCTCCCCGGGCCAGCGGGAGAGGCGCCGCCCACCCTCTTTACAGCTCTCTTCTCTCTTCGCTAGCGGATGTACGCCGACTTTTCCGACCGGGACCCGGAGGACGAGGAGGAACCAGTCGAAGGAATCAAGCCTTCGGTCGATCCTAACGAAGTGGCCAAGCGTTTCAGTCAGGTGAGAAAATGCCGTCCGTCTGATTTCTGACCGTTTAATTTCTGTCAATAATTCCCCCCTCTCGTTTTTCCCGCAGGAAGGCCAAGAAAATGTCAGCGTTTGCAAAATCTGCGGTAAATTCGTCTATCAGATGGAGAAAATCAAAGCGGAGAAGAACATTTTCCACAAATCCTGCTTCAGATGCAAAGAATGCGACAAGGGATTGACGTTAGTGTCTTTTCCGTTCCGGTGGGGAGGGTTAGGGGCGTGGGCTCTGATCCGCTTCTTCTATTTCAGGGTGGACAGCTACTCTTCTCACGAAGGCGACATATACTGCAAACAACACTTCAAGCTACTCTTCCAGCCCAAAGTGCGCTTCGACGACGAGGCCGGACCCAGTAAGTGGCTGGCCGGACGCGGTCGGCGGCCGACCCGCCACCTAATTTTCTCTTTTTGTCTTTTGCAGAGAGACCCCGAAAGCACGAGATGATCATACGAGAAAACGTCCCGGCCGAACTGCCGCCCGACGTGGTTCGCTGTAAGTCACCCCCTCCTTTCTTATCTTTATACCGGCGGAAAATTCCGCTCGGCCGGCAGTTTAACTGACACTAGACTCGTTTGTCCACCCTGGCAGGTAACTCCAAGGCCGACGACGTCTTGGATAACTTGAATTTAGACTTGAGCGACATCAAATCCAGGTTCGAGTCGGCCACGGAGGAGCGCAAGTTTCCCTCGCACGCCGAGATGCTGCGTCTGCAGAGATGCGACAGCCTGATGCTCAGATTAGCCAAGTGAGTAGCCGTCTTCGGGGGGTGCGGCCTCCGCTCTCTTCCCGGCTGATAACCGTTTCTCTGGCAGGTACCAATCGGCCGTGGCCGGACAACAGGAAAACGGCGACGCGGCCAGTTCGGACAGCGACGAGGACCAGGACCCCTCCGTCGTCAGAGAAAGCAGGAAACGAGAAAAGGTAAGTGTGTGTCCTAGGCGGACTCTCGTCTGTCTGGCCACTTTGGCACTAAAGACCTCTTCCGGCAGGTGGCCTTTCACGACATGGACCATCTGAAATCTCAGTGGGAGAAGGGCCAGGTCAGCGGTCGAGAAGAAAGAAAAGGGGAAATCAAAGACGAAGTCAATCGTATCAGGCAGAGACTGTGCCTGGGTAGGTCCGAATCTATGAGAGCCGTTTACGAGCAGGCCTGCCAAGAGGCCGGAAGAATGGGGCCCAGAAGGAGCGACACCATCAATCTGGGAAGAGAAGTCAAAGCCGAACGCATCAAAGAGAAATTCGAGAAGGGCCAGGTGGAGGACCCGGATCTGGTGTTGGAAAAAGTGGAAAAGATCCGCAAGGAAAGAGAGGACGACTTGAGCGTATTTACTGAACCAGGTAAGTAATGGAGGGGGGATGGCAGTGAGGTAGCCGTACTAACCGTCGTCGAATACCTAGGTACCGCCACCACGGCCAGAAGCTTGTTCAAACAAATAGACGCCAACGTCCAGTCTCTGCCGGTGGGGCGAAACAAGTCGCCGTCGGTGGAGAGAAGCCGGTCCAGGACTTTCTCCACCCAGTCGTCGGTGGGCGAAGGAGAGATCGTCAAGTGCAGCCAACCGGAAGAGAAGGAGGAGATCCAAGTGGAAACCACCGAAGTCAGCCAGAGATTCAAGTTTTTCGAAAACTTCCGAGAGGAAAAGAAAGAAAGGAAGCGTTTCCAGATCACACCGCCGCGGGAAGTCCAGAAGGAGGAATCGCCCGAAGTGGAAATTCCGCGCGATCCCAACGTGGTCAGATCGGACCAGGTCAGCGACGACTTGCCGCAGACGGACACGGCCCGCCGGATGCTGGACAAGTTCAAAGCGTTGGAGAACGGGCGGGACGAAGCTCCGGCGCCCAGCGGACCCAAACCCCTCAAGCGGATCACCCCGCCTCGCGAATTCCGACCGGTGGTGGATAAGGACTCGTCTCCCGAACCCGAGAGAGACCCCAACGTGGTCAGATCCAGCTACAAAGTAGAAGACGACCTGGTGGTGGAGGCCGATAAAGCCAAACTACTTCGCCAGAAATTCGAAAAATGGGAGAAAGAAATGAAAGAACTGGAGCCGGAGAGAAACGAGGAAGAAGAATACCTGCCGCAGGCCGACACCGCCAAGAACTTGAAGGCCAAATTCGAGGCCATCAAGGAAGAGGTGCTGAAGCCCAAGGAGAAGCCCAAACCCAGAGTGCGGCGCTTCATAGTAAGTGGTTCGTTACCCAGACATTACTAGTATATATTTATCCCGCCACTAATCACCGATCCTTATATATTTGCAGTAAACCCGGGACTGTCGATAGGCCGGCAGATGTGTCCAGCGCCACACAGACCGATCTCGTCGGTGACACCGAAACTCTTTACTTAGGTTTTTATCTCGTTTTTATGAAAAGTAGATCGACGGTCACCGTCGGAATAAACCACTCTCGGTTCCGAGTTTCTCGTTGGCAGAAACTCGGCCATACGACACCGCCACGTAACGTCCGCCATTGGTACTAACACGGTCAATTTTCAAAGCTTACACCGTATATAGTCAAATGTATTTATTATCTAAGATTCAGCTTCTGATTGTATTTTGCGTGATAATAAAAGTCTTCACCGACTCTCGACTCTTACTTTACGGATCTTCGGTAAGCGCGCCATAGGCGGCGCGCTATCCGCACGCTGTCGCCTGCAAGATAAAAAACAAAAAATTGTCTTACCAGCGGTCGGACTACGCTCCGCTCCCCGTGGCCCAAACTTACCCACGGCTCGAGAAGGATACGCATCCCGGCTGTAGACGAATTGTTGTTCTACGAAATTCGAAACCTTCCAGTCGAACAACGATTGGTTAAAAGCCACGTTTCGGCTCAGGCAGTCTCGAAGGCTGTCTAGGAACAACTTCCAACGGGGATAGAAGTATCTGCAAAGTACACCAGGATTACTTACCCGCGATTTACGGCGGCTGCGAATTACCGGACCAGGTTTACCCCGAAACCATTCCCGACCACTGCTTAGTAGCGTAATCCAATATCTGCAACAGAAAAAATATTCCGCTCCAGCCAAAATAACGTCAGAACGCCAAAGCGAATCGGTGGCTCACCTCTCCTTTCGGGCCCCACAGAGTGATCTGATTTCTGGCGTTGAATTCGTACAGTTCCTTTTCCTGCCAATATCGACCATCGATTAGTCGACCGTCATTTTACCGAAACCAGATTGGCTCACCTGAAGAGTGACTCCTAGGTCCCTAGCGTTTTCGATCCACCTTCCGGCTAGAAAGTGATGGTTGGAAGCTAGCAGAGTCTCCAAATCATTTAGAATTCTCAGAATGAGCCTCGACGTTATACTGAATGAGGAAAAATTGAAGGTGAGAGGAGGACGACTAGAGAGACGGTGGTCGCTTACCCAACGCACCCGAGGTTAATTTCGTCTTTTTTTCCAAAGAAGAATTTGGCCCGCCGGTAGTGTCTCCTGACCAAAAGTTGCAGCGCCTCTCGAGTCACGTCTACCAGATCGTACCTGCGAGAAAAGCCTATTAAGAAACGAAGAAACGAGTGACGAGAAAAGGAAAAGGCGCTTACAGAAAGGTGCTTCGTCCAGTTAACTGTCTGTCGTCTAAGACGCTAACGAACAAGTCCCAGGCCCGGAAAACCGCGCTATCGTCGAACCACAGCTGAAAAGGTAGCCGAAATAAATCGATGGCGCAGTCGGAAGTACAGAGAATTCACTCACCTTAGGACTGGCCGACAAGCTGGGACGTCGCACCAAAACGTACACTCCGTGATTTGGGAAAGATTTGGAGGCGTTGTAGACACTTTTCTGGAAAAAAACAAGCCATTATTAACCGGCTGATGGTTGGTTTAGACCATCGTTCCATACTCCTCTTAATTTACGGGTAGAAATTTCTATTAAAAGATATCGAATCGAGCGGATCTAATTTTCGTTAGCGACTCGATACTGCCCAACCTGGGATGTAAGTCGCCTGACGATTGGCTAGCCGCTCAGCCTAGCCGGGGGATGAACGAGGAGTTCAACGGGCCGAATCCGGAGCGAGAAACTGGAATCCGGAATGGAACCCGATCTTCCAGATATCGACGGACGTTTTAGTCGACTTTCGGGCCCGATCTCCCAATCGGCGCAGTACCTACGAGGATGCGGGAGTTCACACCCCACTTAGAAATTAAGTCGGCAAATTTTAAAAAATTTTCTTGTATATATCTCTACAATATAAAAGAAAATTAATACCAATCGATAATAGTAATAACCGAATTACTTTCAAAGACTATTACAGTATATCCTTTTATTTATATTATTATTATTAATTACGCTTCCTACGGCTAAAATCTGGATAACTTTTTTTTGAGCCCCTTTCCAATCAGAGAGATGACTCGGATAGTCGAGTACGGGGATGGCCGGGCCGAGCCCAGAACCCCGAAAAAACTTTTCGGGAGATGCCAGACTCGGGTTCTTCCGCCTGGCACGCCAACGCGTTGCCATTCGGCCGCAAATCCGGATAACTGTCACTAAAACTCTTCGGGCAACATCTAAAATAGGCCGAAAATTCCGGTAGTCGGTTAACACTGAATGAACATTTTTGAAAAATTGATATCATTAAAATATTTTCGGTTTCCAATGAATAGCCCTTTAATCGCTCTTTGAATTTGTGAGAAAAATAGGCCCAACAATAAAAACGGAAATGTCTCGGTTTTAATCGAAGCGACTATAATACGGCCAAAAAATTTTACATTTTATTCTGAAGTTTAGATATTTCATTTATATGTTGCCTTTTTAATACTTTATAGCAGTGGTTCTTAACCGGTATTCCCCAGAACACCGATGTTACCAGTGTTCCGCGAAATTATGAAAGCCAGGCCTACTCGAATAACCTTAGCGTACTGCGCAGTACGTATTTTATAATGTAGACAAGACTCGACTCGCATTTTTGAATAAACTATAAAACGGGCTTACCCACAAAAGCGCTTAAGCTTTGGCTACAGTTTTCGACGCGATATTTGTGTCAGCTAGGCTTTTCGACATTAATGAACGTAAAAACTAAAAATCGCGAAAGATTTAGAAGTATCGATGAAGAAATGAGGGTAGCTTTATCACACATTAAATCCGACATGGCTCGAATCTGCGAAAGACAATTCGCGTTAAACTCGATTTAAAAATGTTCCATTTTTCTGAGTTACGATTATTAAGAATACATGACCAGGTTCACAAAAGCGTCGTTATTGAACTAACGACGAAATATCGTCGTTGTGGCTCGAAACGACAGTCCGTATTCAGAAAACTTGTCGCCATCAGTAACGACGTTAATCGGCGTCGTTGGATAACGACGCCACCACCGTGTTGTTATCAATTTTAAGATGGCGGAAGACTATTTTTCTCTCTCAGTCGATGAAGAGAGATTTATTAATCGAATATATCGATGACCTCGATTCAGTGTTAATGATATTTTAGTTACCGAACTTATACATCTATAGGTTATCTAAAGACGCGATTTTTGAATCGATAGAACTTTCACCTTATATACAGAGAAAAGAAAGCCTTGGTATGCCATAAATATAGAAACACAACCATTACGCGCACTGATTTCTCAGCGATGGTAGCTTTCAGACTGTTATAAGAGATGATGTTCGTATTAGCTACTTTACGATATCGAGAATCGTTACAAATGTTTGCCACGCATTATGTAGAATATAAAAAAATATATATCAATTTTCTACTAAATGATTTGCGCCAATTACAGGCTATTAAACACGATAAATCATTATTATTAGACTATTAAATTAGAAAGATAAATTAATTTAACTTTTCGAATATATATCGGCTCGTTTCTTTCAAATTTATATCAAAATGTATTAAAACTATTTAAATTTTTATAAAAATAAAAGCATTTATTCTTCGGAAGAAAAAGCTGTTCTTTTTCCTTCTCGCTTTCCATTTTTACTCAGACTGACAGACGTCACTTACTTTCTTTTTGGTTATATTCGTGGAAACGTTGACGTCATTTCCACACTCTCGAAACGACGACAAAAATTTCGTCGCTAATTGTCAAGCGGCTTACGACACGTTTTGTGAATAGCATTTACGATAAATCGTTAACGTGTTATATCTAACGACGTCGTCAGTATACGGCGTCGTAAATAACGACACTCTTTGCGAATTCGGCCCCATGTTTTTTTAATTAATGCTTTTTTACTGTTGTTTCGCTAATTTGTTTGTTACTGTCCGTCCAACTTAGCCGCGACCATCGACGCGAGTACGCGTGCGCTAACTGAACGAGTCCAGTGACAAAATAGGGATAACAGCTTCGCGCGTGGATGTTTTCAAAAAGCGAGATAACTGAAGTTGAATGGAAGTTTATTGTCATGTCGAATGCTAAGGTAAGCGAAAACACAATGATGACAAATAACAGAAATAGGCGAAGAAAAGTAAACCGAAACCAAAACCATTCCCACTCGTCAGTATACCGATTGTGACTCTCCCTTTCACGTTAGGACTCATCCCCCTCAGCTAGGCGCGGCTTTGGTGGACGGACAATACATTTCTATGTTATTTTTATTTATGTAGGTACAATAGATACAAAGGAACAATCAAATACAGCGATAAATAAACAGAAATCAAGATAAATATGCAACATTCTGTTCGTGTAAACAAATAGCGCGTATAAAGAAAGAAAATTTTCTAACATTTGTTCTAGAATAAGGTATATAAAAAGTAGTAAGTACATCCCCGAAAATCGTATACTGGGTGATTAAAAAGTACGAAATCATTAAAATACGTTACACCTTAAGATTTCCATTTAAAATTTTCGAAAACAATTTAACATCGTATGGATTCCTACCATGTTCGAGGGACTTCGTATTTAGGTTTTGCTACCAGTATCTATATTCGGAACGACGATAAGAAATATTATTTCTAAACAAAATTATCTTAACAAATCATCTAGAAACTCGTTCCAATCTATTATTTAAATCTACAAAATGATTAGATGGAGACCAAACCGAAGAAGAAATTCGACCGAAGGACCAACGACACTTTTAAATAAATATATTAGAATAAATGAATTATTAATAATCTTAGTAAATCTGGTAATAAATCCCAATAGTTTAAGCGCTTTCCGTATGATATAATCTATATGTTTGGATTTAATGTGTAATGTATAATTTTTTGTAAAATACATGTTCGTGCATACTTTTGTTGTTTGTTTTATGATCCGCAAATTTTCTTTACCTTCAAAAGTGTTCCGTGACTTCGAAATGGTTAAGAACCATTGCTATATACTGTATTACGCTACATTTCTATTTTTTTAATTAAATGGTAAATTGTATGACCAATTTTTTTCAATATCTATTGATATTTTTTTGGTTTTTTCCCTTGACGTTTAACGCCGATTCCCCTAAGCCACTGGGCATTCATTCCATCAGGGATCGCCTATATCCCCGGTGAGATTTTGTTTTTCACGCCGCTTTCCAGTCGGTGACAGTGGCGAGGAAGTCGGCCGGATTGACCGCGTAGAAACGCTTCGGCTTTCCACTCCCGAGGATCCGAGTTCGAATCTATTTGTCTCACCCCATGGAAATACTTATCGTGGAATCCAGGTCACGCCAATCGATCCCTGCCTCGTCGGCCGGACTGGCCGCGTGGAAACGCTTAGGCTTTCCACTCTGCAGGCCGGGTTCGAGTCTCGGGTCCCACCCCTTGAAAATATTTATCATGGGGTCTGGGCCCGGCCCGTCGATTCCCGTCCTCCTCCATCCGGCTGATCCCTCCGCAGGGGTGGGCAGCCTGTGGAAGGGCTTGTTTCGCCCCGTCACTTAGTATTCTCCCTGAATGGAAAGTGGCGTCATCTGTTGACAAAAGAAAGTGGCCAGGCGAAACAAGCCTTTCCACCAGGTTGGCTGCCTCCACATTCCGTCGACCGGAATGTGGAGGAAGGAGATCGACAAACCGGGCCGGAGCCCTCCTGAAAACTGGAAGCGTGACTCGGAATTGAATCCGGACTACAAAGTGTTGTAAGCGAGCGTTTTATCAGGCGGCCATCCGGACGGCAATATATTTCTTATCATAAATCCAGATTTAAGGGATACTTATGTTTACAGAAGTTCCAACCTGCAACAGGTTCCACGCTTGGATCAAGTTATCGGAATATTTTCCGTATCTTCGCCGAGAATAATTGGAAAGCCTGAAAAAAAAATAGAAAAGAGAGAATTAAAGTGGCTGGCATTACATTTATGCGGGCAGTTAATTTATCTTTAATAAAAGAGATAAAGGGCGTACTGGTATTTGGTTAGTGGAAAGATGTACAGGGATTCCGCATGGAAGACAGACCTTTTAGTCGCCTTATACGTGGATGAGACGCGGGTGCATTGTTCCCAACTGATAGGGGAATAGTTTACTTACCAATTAGGAAGGTGACTGGCCTTTCTTCTCCACGCCATTTCGTTCATCAGTTCGTATACCACGTCGTTTTGTTGAATGCCTTCCGGCGTTAGTCCAGTTCCCATCATAGTACTGTTGGCTAGATTCCGAGCCAACCCAGGACCCTGAACGATGACTAAAGTAGGTTAAAAATATAGTACAGAGAAAAAAATCGAGTTTGGCTTACGGTATTGATAGCCTCCAAAGCCCCGTACAGCCCGTTAACACCTCCGTAGTTGTGAAGCATGCACCAGACGAAGGGCTGACCATAGAAAAATTCCAACCTCTGATACTGGGGATAAAATTCCGCCTGCAGATCCAGAATCAGCATTCTGCCCTGTTTCCCATCACTGATTTTAACAACGGAGAAAGAGCGTCCGGATAGAAAGGACTAAGCACTTACTTTAGGCACAGAGGTAAGGAAAGCTCGAGCCAGATCGGGTGTCCAGGTGTCGGGGTCGTTGACGAACAACCAACCTTGCATCAACCTAACGGAAAAATCGGCTATTAAAGGAAAGCGGAAACAAAGAGTGGGCCTACCTATTCGACCGTCTGACCATATAGCTCGAGGATCCACCGTCACCATAGATCGAAACACCGCTCGTCCACAGGATCGTATATACGAAAGACTCCTGCAATTTTATCGGATGAATGAAAGAGATGGAGTGGTTGAAATAACGAATGGCTCACCTAGACGGAGGACTCATCTCGTTGAACAGATCTGCCGCGTAAACGTGGTCGGTTCCAAATTCGGAGATGTACTGAAAACGGAAAGACATAAGTAGGTCGACTAACCATGGAATTCCGAATACACTTACCTGGTCCAAGAAAACTGTAGCGAATTTCTGAAACAGGGGATCGCTGGGATTCATGAAATACAAACTGTAGAAGAGAAGAAAAATTGCATATTTATATATAGTGTATAGGATTACGTGGTATATATTAGATGGATGCGGATAGTCCAATAATAGTTATAACTTACTCGGAATAAGGTGGAGAAAATCTTCCCCAATGTATAGACGTAACGTTAGCTCGAGGATAGATTCTGAAATTCGAAGCGGGATAATTAATGACGGTTACTACGACCGGTAGATAGCGAATGGAGTACCTGGGAGTAGCGGGAGGGACGTGTCCAGCGAAGGCAGGAAGAACGGGAATCATGCCGAAATTTCTCATTCGAGTTAAGATTCTATGTTGTAGCCGCAGCTGATTCCGATGCCAATTTAAGGATAAAGGACCGGCCCATTTCTGTATGTTGCCCATTCTGTTCCTGAAAGACGCGATAAGTTTAATAGATTTAGTCAAAGGCCACCATCCGTACCAATTGGTAACCGACAGACACAAGCGTCTTTCTTGGACCAAGAGCGGCTTTAAGGCCGGCTCGTATCAGTACTTACCAGGCCAAGAAGGCCGGACCGGTAAAGAAGTTATCGATGTCTTCCAGGCTGAAATTCAACCGAAGGTAGGCCTGACAAGAAAATAAACTATAGTTAGTGAGGTCGATACACACCACGTGTGTTTTGCCGAGTCGACGCGTCTTTCCCGGTTATTCAACTGTACCGCGTGCACAGTTATTGAAGAGGCGCGGCCGCCATTTGGTATCAACGTTTTTTGGCCGTACGCGTATTCTCGTCTAGTTATTTAGAACGAGCGTACGGACGAAGCCAGAACTAATTTTAATAATAATGTACAGACGGAATTGTTATATTGTTTAGAAAATTACTGGCGGCGTCGTATGTACAACGGGAAACGCGCGTCGACTCGACTGCCGAGTCGGCAAACAACTGATGGTGACTTTTGGCCCTTACTCTGGCCCAGATGGCTTCTTGTCCGGTGAAGGCCAGAGGCAGATTGATTCCGTTGAGAGCCATCCAGTCGATCTCCCTCTGCCAGCGAGTCCAATTCCACCAGACGGTCGAGTAGCTGGAGGTACACACGTTCTGGTAATAGCGAAACCTAGCCCAGAAGCGGAGTTGAAAAAGATGTCGACCAGAAAAGGGGAAGCTGTAAATACTTACTTATCGTTAGAAGTGATGGTGACGGACGGAACGACGGCGGGCAACGGTCGAGGCAGGTCCAGCTGATCTCCCGACCAAGACACGTGGCAGCCGCAGTAATATTTTAAGTAGTGCTGGAATCCCCAAGCGGCGGCCACTCCCGAGCTGGCCGCGATATAAATGAACGAAACCAGCGACCCGATCTGAAAACGAAGCGAAATGTGGTTGGACGGGCCGATAGTTACACCCGGTGTGAGGACGGAACCGGAAAGACTAGAGGCGTCCGACCGATAGCGCCTGGCAGTGGGACGAGGCTTTCCGGTCCATCCACACCGAAAAGATAAACAGTTACCGTAAAAGTATCCTTATCGGGCGGTCCTAAGCTGGGAATTATCTGGACGATAAACTGGTCGGCGGTGGAACCCACTAGACGCCTCATCATGTCGATAACAGTTTGTCGTTGAATCCGAGTAGTAGTCTGGCTTCGGATGGACTGTAGCTCTGTCGGTTCGTACTATGAGTAAACTGGGTCGGTGCTTACTAGTCTACCTACGGTACTTACCCGGGAAAGCGTATTCGGCCGTCGTCCCCACCACCGTCAGCACCAAGTAGCACATCAGCTGGCGATTGGCCATACTCTCTAACAATTATAGAAAACATAGAGTTTATTTAGACTTTGAATACTCAAACTATCTTATAGTTAGATCAGGAGTCTTACAAGGCTCATCCTTAGGACCTTTACTATTCCTCCATACTATTGATAGATGCATTTATCGAAATGATAGACTCACTAGGGGTGGTGGCGTGGCGATTTTAGTTCGAAGTGATATCTATAGAGAACTGATTCAATCGATAACAGACTTGGAGATCTTAAAAATTAAAATTCATATTTCTAATAAAAATCTTTACCTTGTGGTTGTTTATTTTCCTCCTCCGATTGAAGATGATTTCTCCTATAAATTAGATTTGGAAATTGAAGACATCTTTCAACATACTAATTTTAATGATTATTTTGTGGTATGCGGAGATTTTAATATGCCAGATTATAACCCAGACTTTTTAGATGCTTTATCTAATAACTCTAGCCTACTGAATAATGTTTTCTGCTTTTACAATTTAAGGCAAAGATGTCTATTCCCAACAAGAAAAGAGAATTTCTTGGACCTTTGTTATACTAATTTTGAAACACAAGTAATGAATATAAGGAACATTTTTGTTTCTGATCATATTTCTTTTGAATTTATGATACCTATCAATAAGTGCGATAGCTATGATTTTGAACGCCTTGTGCCTAAATTTCATCAGGCAGAATGGAGCGAGATAAACTCTTATTTGGGAAAACAAAGTATAGACTACAATAATATACATCCAAATGATGCAACTGTTAAATTACTGAGAATAATCGATAATGCTATACTTTTATTCGTTCCTTTTAAGAAATACCGAGATTCCTCCTTCCCTAAGTGGTATGACAGAGAGTTAATTCATCTTTCGAGAATGAAAGACTCCTTATATGTGAAATCATTTAATAAAGCTCACTCTGATGAAAAATTCGTAACTGCTTTTAAAGAATGCGAACACAAACTTAATACTCTGGAAAAGAAAAAACGACATTTATATTATCATAAGTTGGGATTAAAGTTTATGGAGAATACAGCGATGGCAATTAAGAGCTTCTGGAAATATTACAGAGAATATTCTGTACATAAACCAAGGATATCATCATATTACTATAAGAATACAAAGGTATCTTTAGAAGATACTGCTAATACTTTTAATGACTACTTCAACTCAGTCTATGGTCAAAATGATTCACTTAGTGATATCTCTAGTCAGTACTTTGATTTTATGGAATGTAATCAACATTTGTTCTGCCCTTTCTTTCAAATAACTACTGTGGAAATTGAAAGAGCCATAGAGAAGGTTTCCTATTCCTCTTTTTACTCTGAGATGAACCCCTCTTCTCTCATTTTTAAGAAAACAAAGAATAGCATTAAAGGTCATCTAGAGAGCTTATTTAATAGCTGGTTTATAAATGGAGTATTTCCTTCATGCCTTAAAGACATCACATTGAAACCCGTTCATAAAAAGGGTAGTAAGAATATAATAGAGAATTATAGAGCTGTGTGCCTATTACCAACCATTGTTAAGTTAATTGATTTTATTATTTATGGAAGACTATTATATTACTTTAAATCAAATGGACTGCTACATCCTAATCAATTTGGTTTCCTTCCTAATAGGTCTACTGAAATTAATCTGCTTGAATTCTGGGATTCTGTTACGTGGGCAATGGATGACAAAACTCAAACTGATACAATCTATATGGATTTTTCAAAGGCATTCGACAGTATTCCTCATAATAGACTAATATCAAAAATGACGTTATATGGTTTGGATGAAGTTTATGTGAACTGGTTTATAGACTACTTTAAGGATAGAAAACATAGAGTTTATTTAGACTTTGAATACTCAGACTATCTTATAGTTAGATCAGGAGTCTTACAAGGCTCATCCTTAGGACCTTTACTATTCCTAATTTATATAAATGATCTTTTATGGAACCTTCAATATTTTTTCCCCGAATTGGGTTTTTCTGCTTATGCTGATGACATGAAATTATGGATTAGAGTTAATAATGAAGATTCATTTTCTGTTCTGGATCAAGCTTTATTATACTTACATTTATGGTGTAATAATAATGGACTACACATTAACTCCGAAAAGACATTTGTGATATCCTTTACACTGTCAACCCCAATACATCACGATTATTTTATTGGAAATATTAATCTGTTCAGAAAAAACTCAATAAGAGATCTTGGTGTTCATCTAATGTCGGACGGTAATTTCCAGACGCATATAAATATAATTACTAAAAAAGCTTACAGGATTCTTGGATTTCTTAACAGATTTTTGAACCAATCACATAATACCTTTCTAATGATAAAACTATATAAAAGTTTGGTTCGCCCTATATTGGAGTATTCTTCTTCAATATGGTCCCCTAGTGAGTTATATAAAGGACAAAACGAACAAATTGAAGATATCCAAAGAAAACTAATTAAAATTATTCTAAAGAAAAATAATCTTACTTACCATAGGGTAGAATACAACAACTGGCTAACAAATTTATCCTTGGAATCCTTAAAAGATAGAAGACTTCATGATATCCGAAATTTCGAGAAAATTTTATTAAATGATATTGAATCTGCCTACTTCTATAGATATCTTGTACTTGAAGATAAGATATATAATACGAGATCAAAGAATATTTTTAGAATACCCCAGGCAAGAATTAATATTCGGAAATATACTTTTATAATTAGAACATTAAACTATGTTAATAATTTGGATTTTTAGTTTTATTGTATTATTACTTATCTTTGTAATTTCTGTCTTTTGTTCTTTCGTTCTAATAAATAGATAAATAAATAAATAGATAAACTCGGAGCGGCCCCAGACACTAACCATAGCTTTCCGATTTTCTCGTTTAGTTAGGGGTGGGAGTGGCGTCGAAACTCCTGGTTATACGTTACGACGGAGTTACCAAAGAGTAATAGGCCGGATGGCCGCCTGGTAAAAGCTTTGGCTTACCACCCTGGAGGATCCGGGTCCCACACTTCCAGTTTTTCCGGAGGAATCCGGGCCCGGCCCGTCGACACCAAATATTTAGCCTGGGGCAGAGATCAGTTTCAGAAGAAATAAAGGGAATAAGAAAGAAACAATAAACTCTGATCAAAATTAATGAGGATGGGGCAATTTTTCGTTCTTACATCAATGGCAAAACTTATTGTTTAACTCCTGAAAGGGAGTTAATAAGTTTAACTCCCGTATCCTGGTGTGAACCGGCTCACCCCGCCGTGGGTTGTATCGGTGGCCGCCACCAGATAGGGAATATCCCACCAGGATACGGCGGCTTAATCTAACCTAACCAAATAGTAGTACGGTACCACTTCGACCTACTTAAATCGTATTTTCTAACAGAAAATAATCGATTTTCCAGCGATGGATAACCATAAGAGTAAAACATTCGCCTACGGGAATAAACCATTCTTCGCCTATTTTTCGAAGCGAAAGGAGGTTTATAAAGGCTGTATTCACTCGTCTCCTTTCAGCGGTGGCGGTTAACGGTAGTCGTCGACGCTTAATGACGAACCAATTCCACTGTGAAAAACATCACAGCGATGCTTTTCACAGTGGAATTGGTAGTGAAAAATTGACCAATAAGGTAATCGGACTCATTGACCAATCCAAAGAATTGTTGCACTTTTCACGTATAAACAAATAAAATGGCGGAAAATGCTCGCTTCGTGCAGCGTCGTTACTTTTAGATTTGACAAAAAGATCGAACTCTGCGCCGTTATTAAGTTTTCTTATTTATTAATTTGATAAATAAAATTACAAATTCAATTCTTGTTGGCCAAGTGCGAGTTACTTTTTACCAACTATCGCGTTTTATACGAATCGATAATAACTTATAATATTCAATTATTTGCTGAAATATGCGACGAAGCGTCGCATTTAATTCAAATCTTATTGATAAAATCGAATCGTATCTATATTCCCCGCATACAGTATCGTATAAATATCTCCTTTTCTTAGTTCTTCGGGCATTTCTTTTCTTTCTACGTCCCCCATATTTGTCAGGTAATAACCGCGCGTCTTATCGACACCCGCGGTTATTACCTGACATCGGTTATTACATCGGTGATCGAACCGGGGGAGATTCTCGCCCCTTTTCAAGTTGGGTCTGCTGGTCGTCATGCCTTCCGATCCATCCGATGCGATTATTAGTAAGGGTTCTGCTCTTGTGGAGGGTTCGGGTATACTATACTCTTCCGACCTTCCTGCGGGCTGTCGCGATTTTCGCGGCAGTTTTGCCCGAGCTTTGGTGTCTTAAGGAATTCCCATTCGTGGGAGAACTTGTTGTGAAATCCGTTCGTGATTTCGATCCCTTCGGGGACTGTCCGGTCGCTCAGTAATGAGCACCAGTCTTGTAGCGAATACACGCCTCTTGTATCTCCGCTCCCTTGTGGACGGAGATACAAGAGGCGTGCCCTTTAAAGGTCGATTCGGCGACACAGTGCACGAGATACGAATGCGGCCTTCTTACCCCTAGGCCTGGCAAATTCGGCGACACAGTGCACGAGATACGAATGCGGCCTTCTTACCCCTAGGCCTGGCAAGCAGTGCACGAGATACGAATGCGGCCTTCATACCCCTAGGCCTGGCAAACCTCAGCGAGGTCCGCCGTATTCGTATTCGTTCCGCTTTGTGGATCAGAGTGGGTAGGCGAGTCCGCACCCCTAGTTGCAGGCTATGATTAAGGGATCAGAGTGGGTAGGCGAGTCCGCACCCCTTAGTTGCAGGCAATGATTAAGCCGAGATTATTCTCGCAGACATACGCTGTAGTACCCTCGTAGGTGGAGCAGGGGAAAAGCCTAAGTACCCTGTAGTACCCTCGTAGGTGGAGCAGGGGAAAAGCTTTGGCTAAGTCTCAGAATACGACATGAGCCTTGTACCTCGATTGGGGTGGTGGCCGGGTCCACCTAACCGCCGGTTAAATCTACGCCGAATATCGGGCGTAAAAAACCAATGGATGGCCGAGATTAAATACACCACGCCTCGGGAAAGACGGTTTGGGCCGGAACGTCTCTTCTTTATTGGCCGGTTGTCCAATGGGCTACCGATGTCGGCCCGATTGGCCGCGTGGAAACGCTTCGGCTTTCCACTCTGGAGGACCCGGGTTTAATTTATTTGTTACCCACTCCTTTATTTTAGCAGCTTTAGCTTCAACCTGTCTTGCATCCTGAATCCTTAATTTTTTCTATCAAAACAGAATTAATGTTCAAATAATTTCAAGGAAAATTGATAATATATATTCAATTTAATTAGAGCATAATATATAATATTATAATATGATATTAATCAAAATGTTAAAAAGAAATTAAGCATAAAAAATTTTTAAATAAATCAATGATTTTACCATATAAAATATAAGAATCATTAAAGAATATAAGAATCATGTTGATTTAAACAGTGCTTAATTATTATTCTAGCAGTTTTTTCATTTATCTACCATTGTTAGATGAACACTAACTAGACAACAATCAGTAAGTCAGTCCGATGGGAAAGCTAAATTGGTTTCTCCATAGTCACCTCACATCTTGCTGATTCATTCCTTTCTCACTGGAAAGCTCAAGAAAAGTCAACAAGTCTATTACAAAAAATTTTTTCTGTCAATGACATTAGGCACAAGAGAAAGAGAAGCCAAACTGAATATTATATATTCTAATCCTGTAAACTACTCTTACACACAATAATTTGCATGCAGGAAGTGTTCACAACTGTCAATTATCTCGTCTCTACAATTCATGATGCGCTGAATTTATGAGATGTGTGCAAAGAATGAGACAATTTACAACTCAGATTTATATTTAGTATTTTCTTAAACAGTTTTTTATTTACATTCTCTCAATAAAACAAGTAGAATTATACTCTAATAAAATATGTTATTCATAATTTAATTATTTTATTATTCATATAAATTAGTGATATGAAAATAATTTTGATATACTTGAGCTTTTAATTCAAACTGTATTTTTCTTTTAAGAATACTTTAAAATTATTAGTTACATTTTAGCAGAAAATATATATTTAAAATAATATTACAAATATAATTGAAATAAAATAGAACAAAACAAAAAAAGATTTTTGATCTCTTTTATCTTTTTTCTATATCCCAAACTCAATTTCTTTAGTCAACAATAATGCCCAAGTTGAACATATAGAGTATATTGATCATCAACAAAAGTTTTTACAACCCACAAGAGAACAAGGAAATTTCATGTGGTATAAGAAGTTTGTGTCAGCTCTTTACAAAACAGGAGTGATCTCAAGAGATATTCTTTACACTAATGCTATTTGAAACATTCACCTGCTCTTCCACTTGTTGCTCTAATGTAGTGATAGTATCATCTTTTTCAGAATGTAAATTTGTGATTTTTTCCATGTTAGAACCAACGTTGCAAGTATCTCCATGTTGGCTAGCATTCCAAGTTGCTTCAGCCAACCTCTTCTCCATCAGCTGCACCTGTAAATATAAAAATAAATTTAAAATTCTATTTAAGAAGTTTAAACTTCTTAAATAATTCATATAATAATTAGATTTTATTTGTGCATTTTACATAATTTATAAAATAATCTAAATATGACAGATATGATTAATCACGAATACATGGCAAACAATAAAATATGGCATTATTTAATCAAGAAAAGTACATCAGACTACAGGAGGAAAGTTATAATCTCGATCATATGTAGACAGATAATGGCATTGTCGAGAAATTTCGCGATAGAAGATAAATAGCAGGGAAAAACAAAGCCAAACTAGATTGTAAGACAATCAATGAAGGGGAAAAAGACCTGAGGTCAGAAAACGACTGCTCTAACGACTGCATTGCATCGTTAATGAAAAATTTTCACACCAATATACGACACCCTCCTCAATTTAGTAAGAGGAAAGTTGGATGAATGGTAATTGTTCAGCGAACCATTAGGGATACCGGTTGACATCTTACAAAATATGAACTATACATAACAATGTGGCTATTGTGTCTATATCGTAAACATTTTAAAAAGATGCTGCCAGTTTAAATTATCTTCAATTAAAAGACTGCAGTCAAAATTCTTATTTAACTGTTCTTGTCATAATTAGAAAATTAATCCGCTATAAATTTTAAGTAAAAATTTTTAACGGAATTCTAACAAGGAATCATCGTAAACAAAAGTTTCGACTAAAATTCGCGGGAATTTTTCAAAGATCAAATTGAAATATTCAGTTTAAAGAGTGGATTAGGAATTGATTTATCGATGTACATATTTTACCAATGAAAACATTAATTATTTTGATATTAAAAAAAGCATGCAGTTGTAAATTGAGATTAGTATTAAAGAATTACGAGCTTTAAAAACATCTGAAAGACTTAATGATTCTTCATCGATTTTGGAGTAGGAAAACACTATTAAAGCATTAACTACAGACTTCTTTTATGGTTTTGTTTCTCAATGGAAGGCTCGGTCTAGTAACTTATTTGAGGGGTTAAAGTGGAACAGAAACAATCAATCGGAATGTTCGCATCTGTCCTGGAGGGAAAATATTTGAAAAGATTGCTCTTAAGTGTCGAATTTGCTTTTAAAAAAGAATTGACAACTATTAGGAAGATACTTTTAAAACTTTCCGTTTCGTTTCGGCAATAATTTGACGGAAGTCATTTATTTTTAAGAGGACGATTAAACCACTCAAAAACTATTAAATGGCAACTTTTGTTAGCGTCGTCAACTCGCGCTTGGGGCAAAGTGAAGCGTAAAACTATTACTGTTTAAACTTGCCTCTTAAAATAGAATTATGCATTAGCATTGTCTTAAAAAGTCGATTTTTTAGATACTGGATGCGAATGATATTTCCTACTTAAACCAATTTTTCAATTTACGACATCACTAAATTTCCCGCTTGTTTTTGCTGTTTCCTGCCTAAACAGCAAAAGTAATTCGCCATAGTTAAAAATCTCACTCCGAACTTTAAAATCTGTTATAAATTATAAAAAACAAAACAATACAGGTATCCCTCGTTTTACGCGATCTCACTTTACGCGTTTTCGTTATAACGCGATTTTAAAAAGTAAATTAACTTTTTAAAATTAAAAAAAAAAATTTCGTTTAAAAATTGTCTCATGTAGATGAGAGAAATCTGGATGAACTACTCGAGTCCCACTTATCAGAGCTCACTAATGAAGAGCTTCTGGAAATGGAAAACAACATGAATGACGTTTTCCATTTCCAGAAATCGGGAGCCCTTTGTTGCAGAGCCCATCAAATAACTTACAACAAAACAAATGACTGAATTTTTTAAACTCATTGAGAGTACCATCAGAATAATTGAAAAAATGATCCTAATGAGACTATAAGCGCCCTACTTGCGAGAGAAATTCAGAATTCTTTGGCTCGCTACAAAGAGCTTTATAGAAAAAGGAAGACTGCTGCCCATCACTGAGTCTCGAATGTTTCATTAAGAAGTTGACGATCATCGCCTATCATCCCAAGGACTTCAAGAGAGCAAGAAGGTGATGATCCAGACTCAACCAGACCCAGTCCATTCATATGGACAGGGTCTTCTGACAGTCTTCAATCCAATTGAAGATTGTCAGAAGTACTTGTATGTAGTGTTCCAGTGTTTATATTTTATTAATTAAATTCATTCATCCAACCATTTATTCATTAAAATTTGTGTATTTTGTTTATAAGTTTAAATAATTCATTCATTAGAATTTCTTTTGCTCACGTTTTTTATCCTTCTGAAGAAACAAGATCTCTATCTCACCCATAATAAATTCAACTCACTTTACGCGATTATTTCATGGAACCAATTAATCGCGTAAAGCGAGGGATACTTATATTTTAAAATTAATTAAAAGATGGTTGGCGTAAAAGGGATAACTAGTAAATAATTTGTCAATCTTATTCAGAATACACTTATATAGATAGACCAAAAATGATAAAACAAGGGTGACTATGTTCATCAGCAAGTCGCAAATTGTCAAAGGGATTTTTCGAAAATTTCATTAATTCCAAAAACTCAAATGTTTTATTACGACAACGAGCAAAATTATTTCACCATTCAAATTAATAAATGCAGTTTTATTAAATGGTTTCATTGCAAACTGCATAAAATTTATGCAGTCTATTCGCTTCATTCTTCTAATAATAGTAATAAAATAATAATAGAATCATATAAGATTTATAAATTAAACAATCTATAAAACGTGAATGAGGTACAGAAGATTAAACTATATAAAATATTTCAGAAACCGAAGACATTTCAATTAATCATCGAATATAATTCCGTAGAAGGGGAAATTATTTAATGTTATATAAATTTTGCTCCTTGGCGCTCGTTGGAAGAAAGATAAAAGAAGAAAACGGATGATCCAGGGCACAAAACATTTCATATAAAAACTGTCGTGTCGTATAGATTTAATAAGAAAAAAAAAATCTTGCAAAAACAAAAACTGTAACCTAGGCTTAAAGAAAACAAATTTATACAACATGTAAGAAGAAATAAATCTTTCGTGACATTTTTCAGCGGGTCTTCTGGAATTATTTACAAAAAAAAAAGAAGCTTTTCAATTCTAAATTACTTCCAGCTTATTGTATTATTATCGTAAAAGTTTTACAACAGCTACCTTGTTTAAACTGATATCTCATTAGATTTTAATGATTTTTTGATGCGGAGTTTCTTTCTCATCTTCCGTGATTTAATGTCCAAAGTTTTCTCGATCATTTGTCAAGGCTTAAAGAGATACAAAACGCAATTCGTTTATCTGTATCGATGCACGTAACTACTAGGTTACATACTACCATAGCTAGATGAAAGAAATGATTTGATACGAAACGCCGTCTTATAAGAATAACTATAATTATTATGATATTAATCTCAGTTGCTTAAGAACAGTAAAAGTTTCTTTTTCTCCGGAAAAGATTTGGAAATTCGTTTCTTACGATTCTTAACTTTCCTCGCCAATGTTAGAAGTTTTGTTGATGTTTTCGTGTTTGATTTATCTTCCGCTAGATAAAGATCCGCACTAATGTATCTCGAACGAATAGGTTAGTGAGAAATAACAGATACTTGGCACATCTGGAAAGTTGGTCAAAGCTTGGTTTATACGAGCAACATGTTGGCAAGTTTTCCGTTTCTACTAATTGCTTTCCGAGAATGATCGTTCCAAGCAGCAAAAACAGGCAAGAAACCGTTACAAATACATTATATAGACTATATATTTATTTTGTTATCGAGATGCAGTCTTCGAATTACGTTTCTCTTTCATACTTTTGCTACTTTAATGATGATAAAAATATGACACTAGAATTTTAATTTATTCGTGTAGTAAATATATTAAGAGGAATTCGTTCCTTACGAGTGTCATAAATTATCTTAAAAAATATACTCGCGCATACAGCCTCTATATATATATAAAGTCTATATATATTGGATAAAATCTAGATGTGGATATAAATCAAAAATCGATTTAAGTTGAAGCAATAAAGATTAAGTTGCATAATTTATGACTACTCCGTAAGGAGACTGACATTTGAAAAAGGTAAAGTGAGAAAGATATGAGCATTCCTACTGCTCCCAGAGATCCAAAAAAAAATAAAATAAAATATATTCTTAATTCACTTAACTGTTAAATTTAAACTGGTGAGTTTATAGAAATTCAACGACTTAAAGTTTTGCCGGATGACTGGCTATTTTAAAAAGTCTTTCTTTATTTGTTAGAATGAGAAAACGGATCTGTGCTGTGAAAACTAAATTTTTTCGCTATATTTCGATATAAAAAATTCGATCGGATATAACCCGAGACAACTATAAACAAGCATTAAAACTGGCGTCAATTATAAGTAAACTTTATGAATAGCTAACTTTCACGTAATAAAAATGACTCTTATTGCAAGGATATTTTTTTTTTTGGAACTACAACAACTCGCGTATAATCGATCCGATTTCCTAAATTATAATGCAAGAATTAATGTTTACTGGTATCAAGTATCAGTGAAGAAAGAATCGTAAATTAGCTTCACAGCCGAACGAGCAGAAACACTCGCATTCTATGAATATATTGGTACCGATAATAAAAATAAAAACATTTTATCGAAAGGGTAAAGAGACGGGAATTTAAAAAGTATCACTAGTCTGAATAAGATCGTGTTATACAGAAATAAAAAAGAGAAAAAAATGAACCACTCTCGTCATGCGCCATGAACGAAATAGCCTCCTTAACACATCATAAAGCACGACTTGCATTAAAAGCAGCAGTTAAAACGCAATCATAACGTATGTTTAGATTGATGTTTTACGATTCAACAGAGAAGGGGGGAAGGTGCTATAAAGCTGTAGGCCTACTAGTAGAAGGCATGTGATGTGTAGCTATTATAAATCAATTCGACCGCTGGAGTGGACATGTCAGCTTATTTTACAGGCTAGTAATTGACTCGCTCCGATCTGCCTACTCCTGTTACGGGACCGAAAATCTATCCAGTTTATTTAAAATTCTCTCATTCGTCGCCTAAGAATTATAGAAAGATTTTATTTCGCTATTAGAAATCGTTGCTATTAATCGAGAAGTAGCCGAGCGCTATTATAATTCGCAATATTTTTAACTGGAAGGGAGAGAATCGAATTCCGACTAAATCGGAATTTTCAAATTAGTCGACTGTCGATAAGGTTTCGAATTACAGAGCGAAAATACGAGTCTTAAATGTTAAGCATTATTACAAAAGGTGATATACAGTGTTTAATCCGCTGTACAGACTGACAACAGAAGCTCTCTTCGTCTTTTTTTTTTTTCTATAAGAGGCAGAAAATACGTTTAAGGTTATCTAAAGCTCCAAGCGAAGAACTGAAGATTGTAGGGTATCCATCATTGATGAAATCCCTGTTTCAAAAAAGGAAAAAAAAATTCGTCAATCAAGAAAAAGAGAAAAACGAAATTGTTTTCGTCCACCACAAATTGTTCTAGCGGTTTAATTTTGTTCTAATTTTTGTCAATAAACATTCTACGCGGTAACTGTTTATATAAAAAAATGAGATTTGTCAACAGTTGTCGCACATTTTAATTATTTTTATTTACTTAGAGATTTACAGATTTGACTACTCCACTTTTTTTAAAATGAAAAAAAAATATATATATATAATATAATCAATCGAGAAAGGAACATTAATAAAACTTTGATAAACTTTTCGTGGTTAGTTTAACCAACCGGTTATCAGTTTAATTGAGTTTATACTTATTACAGTACGACATTATTAAACCCAGATGTAATCTTTCGAATCATAGGTTTATCGGTGATGAGGAAAAACTTTATCAAATTTTATTAAAATTTTGAATTATAATCTGTTTTATACATACTTCCTCTTCTTACGAAACTTTTTATATTCGTTAGACAATTTTATCCAATCAATATTAGTTATTTAAACTTTTTAATGCGCGTCGACTGCCAGAGTTTGATGAAGTTATTAGTCTGCACGTAGTAATGAATAAAAATATCGAATAATATAAGTGTATCTACAGTGATAACACGAGCGCATCACTCAAACCGGTCGAACCTATTTTTGTATAGGGATCGAGAAATAAAGACCTCCTTAGATTTGTGCTATTAGATGTGAAACTGAAAGTAAAGCGAGGGGTGTGTACGGATTATATAACGTTAACAAATTTCCCTAGCTCCGGAGTGGGAAATATTACATACACCTAAGTTTATGGCGTAATAAAGCCCGTGATTTCACTGTCAAAACGACTGATTTATGCTATACACTCCTCACTGCATGCAGGTGTACATTTACTCCAATCACAGGGTAATGGGTCATAAAGTCCTCCCCTCCCACCACCTCTCTGTTGGCTAGAGACTTCGATAAGATGGAAAGGTGAAGAGGAAAAGTGGATGCGTCCTGATCGTATTCTAATTCCTTTACTCCGAGACCTTTAGAAATGGTTCCTTTTGTTCTCTAACTGAAAAATTCCGATAATTATTTATTCAAAATTTGAACATATCTTGGCAAAAAATAAAAAAAAACATGAATAATAAGCGTAGAGTGTAAACTCAAAAATATCGACTGTAATTTTGGTGAGATTCTGATAGTTGTCAACTTATATAGAATACAGTACAATATTTTGAACCCGATATTCATTTATTAACCGTAAAACTTATACTGTAGTCGGACATCACACTACTTAGAAAGATGTATCGCGATGTAAAGAAAACCTACTTCGCAAATTATGCAATATTACGCTCGTAATTCTTTTATAAAATATTTCCCGATTTGGAAGGAGAAAAGATAAACTTGAACGAAAGTGAAAAAGAATTCAGTTTAATAAATCCGAATGTAAGAAAATAATCAAAAGAAGGAAAACAAGCATTGGTAGATTTTTATCGAGTTAAGATATTTTGTGGAACGGAAGAGAGAGAATACGATGACGATCCGGTTTCAAAGCGGATTTAAGTTAGAGGTTTTCCAGATGGCCAACAATAAAGCGATTTGGAAGCTGTTAATCAAGCTTATGACGGTATACATCAAGCCTCAGCGATTTAGCCATTTTATTCGATTGACGACTCTCTCTCTACTTCTTAATCCCTCCAGTTTAAAACATTGTCTCTACTTATCCATTCTCAAATAAGAGCGAAACAGAAAACAAATCAAAGTCGGCTTAATATTACTTCTTCCCATGTTCGATACTTTTATTTTTCCAGATAAAATGTTTCGAGTTGAATCGGAAACACGCATTCCATTGACGGTTTTATTACAATTCTTCTATGTAACATGGCATTAAATTCGCTTAAGCTTCGCTAAAATAAATTGAATACTAAATGTATTTAGCTCTTATATTTATGATGGGAGTTAATTGCTGCTCAAATTACTTGAACCTAAGTTGACTTCTGAGAGATGCTATCAACGAATTTACGAACAAATTAGCGAACGAATTAATTAAATTCGTCTTCCAGCCAATGTTTTAATGCGAAAAAAGCGGAATACTATACTATATCACTTAATTGTAATCAGGAATTTATACTGAGCACTCAAAAAAGAAATTTGGGATAGTTATGTTTGACACAGAACGAAAATTATATTTTATAAGTTGAAAGGAAACATATTTTTCTAGAGGAAAATAGACATAAAGCTTAGACTTTCATTTTTTTCTGGCTTATCTCTTCCCCTTTTCAGCTTTTCCTTTAATCCCTCCATCAGAGATACCAAAACATTTTTCTAGAGGAAAATAGACATAAAGCTTAGACTTTCATCTTTTTCTGGCTTATCTCTTCCCCTTTTCAGCTTTTCCTTTAATCCCTCCATCAGAGATACCTTAAGTGTACTTGTTCTAAACGAATATGTATCAGAGATACCGGAAATTTTCGGAAGGAGTTCTTATCCGTCTCCCGCTGGGGATACATCTTTTCTATCCAATAAACTACAGAAGTAGATGAACATTGATTTATTTGATTCTTTTGTATCATTCTACGCCGGTGATGGAAGGAAGCGAATAAATGACTGCAGATGAAGCCGAACAGATATTTTCTGACATCGATGTAACTCTTTAAAGTATTACACGATAACTCTAAATCTGTAAATGCTTTTTGAACTTTCTCGCGTTTAAAACATATCGATCGATTTAAAAATACATACGTATTTTTTATTGATGCGCGTTTTTAAAGTAATAGTATTTTTTTTAAGAGAGAAAAGGAGGGGAAGATTTAACTTAAATATCATTTGGAAAGATTCCCAAATTATTCACAAAACTAATATTTTTCATTATTTACATCTGTGCATTAAACTGTCTCCACAAATAAGCCATTTGGAGAGTTCATTACTCCAAGCAATCTCTGTACGTGTCTCCATTTTAAGCAGACGGAAGCGGAGCGAGGAAGAGATGAAGAGAAAGGAAGTCATGCCAATATACTTTCTTCTTTGTTCCCAACTCGGATAAAAATCCCATTTTCTGAAGGAAACAGACATCCTGTATAAAAACATGTTCGGTCGTTCAAAAGAAAACTTTTGCTGTATGAAGTATTGATTGATTCCATACCTACATATGCAATGATATAAAAGCAAAATATTAAAAAAAAAATTTCCATTCAGTTGTAAACAAAAACAAAATCCATCTACACGATAATTATAATCATTTATTACGTGGAAATATATCATTAACAGAAATTATATGGATTATCGAATTTCAAAAATAATGGAAAAATATTTGTATATTGATTATCGGTTTGTGTTCCCGCAGGTGGTTTGTTTATCAGTTTTACGTTTTCTCTAGTTTCCTGCAAACATAATCGGTAAGCGTAACATATTAGACTCTACGCGTTTTGTTGTAGCAAAATAATTTACGTATTTTTTCCTAATTTTATGGATTGTGGAACGGCTATTGATCCCAATAAATTCGCTATCACAAAGAATAAAGGATGGTTTAAAATATTTCTTCTGTCAAAACGTCGATTGTTGAACACGAAGAGAAAAACATTCTTCGATAGAAAAAGCAGAATCTGGAACATTAATACATACTTCACTTCTTATTTTTATTATCATTATTTTTTTCTTTTTAGATGATAAAGAAGCTAGATAGTGAAAGACGATTTACAGGGGTAGACAGACAATATGGAAAACTGCATCGAAGCGTAAAGGGCTGTCTCTAGGGATATGGGAAAGGTTTTCTAAACCGGAGATATTGCTATAGCCATGTATTATTTAGAAAACAATGAAGTGACAGACAAAATAGAGTAGACCTATAGCGCTTTTCGGTCGATATGACTCTTCGGTAAAAAGCCAACCGCGTTTATAAATCGTAATTGTTATGTTTGGAGTGTTAAAGTATCATTAAGAGCATTTTTTTCCTTCTTAATTGTATTATCTCTTTCGTAGTACTCGTATTCCAAGTAGTGCGATAGTAATTTTAGAAACATGATAAAGAAAGAAGAGAGCGTGTTCGTTTTAAATTTCAACGCTTGATGCTGTTAGGCCGTTAGAACACGGTCGATTTGACTCGCCCATCCTCCTTCCATTTCCAAGTGAAGACGACCGCATAATGTTACTATCCTCTACTGACATCCAGAGTGTATCCAAACCAGCAAACTCTGATTCCTACCATTTCCCTGCATGAAATTGCTCGACTCGCAATCTCGATTTGCTAGAAAAATGACATTTGGGGATTTTACGTCATTCCCCGAAGACCGACGTTTCTGTTAAGGACTCCAAAACCGAATTAAAACTGTTTCGTCAGACGTACAGAATTTGAGTTACGCGTATCATTTAAGCGTGTGATAAACGACCAAATTAAGTCCATACTTGTTTACATCGTTACATCGCAAAATCTTTCTTCCTTCTTATAAAAACTAAGAGAATAATTAAAAATAAAGCGAATAGATCAAACACTTCATCAGCATCCTCACACTTTAATGATTTACAGGCAGTTTGTTTTAACTAAAGTTGTATGGTTTATATACAGAAGGTGTTGATTTTTGGAGATTAGAGAAGATTCACGCTTAACGAGGTTGGAGGAATCTAGCGAGACGGGGCAATAGAAAATAGTGTCCCATCTAATCAAGCATTTCGAACAAACGACTTTCATGATAGATGAAGAGTGACCCGCAGCTAACAAACGCTTCCTCTCACCGCTGACTAGAGTTTCATTAAGTGAGCCGGCCGCTACTCAAGCCTCATTACCCACACAAATGATACCGACCCCAGATATCTAGACAAGCAGACGAGAGGCTGGCACTACTTAGACTCGCCCGCTTCAGATGAATTCTTTACAGTTTCCACGCTCTCTGTAATTTCCAATTTACCTTCCGAGGATATATGCGCCTCAAGAAACATCCAAGTGGGAGTGATTGAAACAAACTGGCTGCATTCGCCAACTGGCTACTAAATGGAAAGACCGAATAGCAAATTTAAATGAAACTGCTTAAACATGTCTTAGACTTGGTTTATTCCACAATTTTCATTTAATACATCCTCTATAAAGTTATTCCCTTCCATCTTTCATAACCTGGAAAGAAAAAGACGAAGAGTTTGCCTATTTCCATCGTTTTTATAAAAATGGCCAGCCTTTAAGTAAGTGTAGTAAATATGAACTTAAAATTATTATTTTTACAAGACGTATTAATAAATTTAATTTAATATTTATCGAAATATAAGAATTTCTCGCTTTCTAACTACACGATTATTAAAAAAGGCTTTCGATTCTGGAGAAATCTCGAAGATAAAACGATTAAACTAATGAATTTTTCATGCATTCTTTTTACATAATTTAAGACTGTGGGCAGTATCTGGATTATTTATTAAAATCTTAGAAGAAATTGTTATCTGCAGATTTTCTACTTCATTATAATTTATTTAGACGGTTGAATAGCCGAGGAATTTATGCAGTTTTTTCGATTAAAAACAGAAAGCAGATTGTATAGCGGCGATAAAAGAGGTGGTGATACATAAAGAGATAGGCTACAAGAAGCGGATACGAGAAGACGTCGAGGTGTCGTTTATCTATCCCCGGATAGGTAAGGTAGAATCTTACCATAAAACACGCCATTTCCATTGTCGTAAAGCCAGTGCTAGAAAGCGATCGATCCGAGGTATACGAAAGACATACCGAACTAATGAACGACATATAAGAGAATAACAGTAATTGTTGAATTGCATTCTTCTTCTAATATTTAAAGGCAACGTCGAAAAAGCACTTAAAAAAGTCATCCATGTAATTAGAAATACCTGCAACAAGACATAAAACAACAGACATTTTCTCAGAACTGCGTCATTGCGTACAGGTGACGTCTCCAACATTTCCCATCAGATGTAACCGAAGAGTGCCACGCAATCAAAGAACTTTCCGAAGATAATGTGTCCAGTCGATTTATTTCCGACATTACTAACACTTCTCACTATCTAAACTAATCGATCAGTTGTGTAATGACTTGGGAAGTCTGAGCGGGACCCGCACTCATCTCCTGTCCGAAACAATTTACTCCAGATCACCTTCATTTGACTTTCCTAATTCCCCAATTCTTAAAAATTCCGTATCGATGCAGATAGCGAGTCATCGAACGATGGCCGAAGTCATTAATTGCTGGCAGGAGGCATCGGACTAACGAGATTATCTCGAGTAATGACTGTGAGTTACACCGGCTACTTAAGACCTCCTATCCAATAAGAACTTTTCTTCTCTCACGTTCGATGACTCACCGTCTTCCATCCGACTGCCGATCACGTATATATGAAACTTAAACTTTTAAAAATGTTCCCATCCGATAAGGTTCCCGGAAACATACTGGCTGATCACGTGTCCTGTTCCCTAGAGTCACATCCTCCGACTCTTTCCGTATTCAGCTGGTAGTTCCTTCTCGACGGATGGGGGAAATGCAGATGGTGACCGGAGGAGGAATCTTATTTATCGATTGTTGCTGGACAAAGTTACATCTCCAGAAGCGCCGTGCTGATTGTCAATTTTTTTGCAAAGGAGCCGATCCCCACAGCATCGTTCGCAATCAATCTCTTCCTATTATTCCAATACATAATTAAATCCAGAATATCTCTTATCGTATTATTTTATATTTATTTATTTTTCAGTTTGAGAGCGTGAAAACCTACAAGTGTTTTTGGAGTATCAAATTCGACATTTCTGCTTTCTCTGTGTCATTTAATATTGCTTAAAAGTTGATACTCGACCACTCTGAGAATTACGTCATATGGCTACTACAGTTACAAAAATTAATAGTATAATGGCACCATTAAACAATTAAATACCTTTAATTTAAATAATTCGGTATTTGTGATGTTATGCACTTTTTTTTTAATTTAAAAATTTACGGAATGTTAAGAAATTCGCAGCATTTTATCATTTTTTAAGTTATTAAATTAATTTCGAAGTTTAGATACGTAACTTATCTATGGCAAAATATAATATTCTTTTTACAAAGTCGATTATCGAACTTTTCTTTAATGTATTTTAAACGATCTAAAGATGTAACAAGTACGTGCAGATGTACCTGGTGGACTGCATTAGAAAGATGTTTTGTAAGGCGCCTATTAAAACGAATTAAGGTAAGTGAAGTTTACACGTATCTTATTATAAGTTTCGTCCGTGTAGATAAAAAAAATTTAAAAAGAAATTGGTTGTTTCCGAGTAAAATAAAAATGGTTCGACAAAATTCACTTTTATCTACCATACGGAATTTTTTATATATCAGATGGACCGATCTAAATCGGGAACAAATACATCTAAGATCTATTAAATTCTGAATTTTGTGGTTCCACCGTAAAATTTGGATAACAAATATATTCTATAATATTTATGATAAGTCTTACGCATATAATAAAATGGGAAATAAGATTTTTACTTATTTACATAAATATCATAAATAAAATTATTTCCTATCCCTACATTGTTTATGCAAAAAAAATTTAACAAGCCCTATAAGTATCGTATTTTCGTGGATTTCTTCCGAGGTGATCATTAGAGTACAACTGGAATAAAGAGAGAGAAATCAAAGCGTATAAGCAGAGAAAAGAAGGAGCTAAACTCTGGACGTTACCTTAATGGTCCATTAGTAGAGCTCGTGATTTGACCAACAAAAGAAAGATAAGGTGAAGCAGATTTTGATTTACTGTCATAGACGTGATGGCAGGGGTATAATTTACTGACCGACGAAATAAAATACCGGTCATTGATGGTAAAATCTACTTAATAAGCGAACCATATGGATGCTTCCTTTACCGAGGAGCTTTGACCACGAAAACACAACGCTCTTCTCCTCGGTCTAAGAGTCGTTAACAATAACAGAAATAACCGACACCATCCCAGACGCTAGAACTCGATATTATATATAATTGAATATTGTTTATCTTTATCGAACACGTGGGAAACGAGAATGTTTTGGAAGGGGAATATATCCCCTGGAAAATCCCTTCTGGTGCGAATCGATCGATAGAGAACAATTTATTTTATGCATGAGAGCTCTATCAGACAAATAGTTTTCATTAAGTTCGCCCGAGCGACTACTTCTGGTCCATCCGCGACTCGTAAAGCTAATCATTCTGGCATATACAAAGGCTTCGATCTTGTATATAAGAGGCAAAAATTACTAGAAGAAGATTATCCACGCGTTAATAATAGTATACCTCAAAAATCTGGAATGTATTTACATGTTTGAAGATATTACCGATCTGGCCACTACCAGGTGCTATTCCACTCGTACCATATTCGGTAGAGAGTATAGACGCTGTCTCTCTATGTCGCGAGCAAATTGACAAGCGTTCTAGTAGAAGTCACGCGGGAATACGAGTAGAACAATTTTCGATCCGCAACAGTTTTGAAACAAAACCCACTACGTTAATTTAAGTGCCGCAGTTAGACCAGATTCTCTTTTCCTTCCCCAGAAAGGAGACTTCGCTCTCCGAGTTTCCTAAGAAGCCTTGGGGACTTTACTTGTCACGCGCTTTAATTACAGAAGCTTAATTAGTTGCGGTCCCACAGCAGTTATGGATTCCTACGAAGTGAAAAGAGGAGAAAAAACTTTGTCCCATCAGGTATTGTGGCCTTTCCTTATTAGAGTGCTGTCTGGTTTTTTTTTTTTGCGTGTCCATAAAACAAACGATATAAGTATCAGTATCTGAGCGCGAATAAATGGATTGAAGGAAAGTTTTTAACACGATTTTTCCAACAGATCGATCAGTCGTATCCGGACGGGACAGATGTGAACGGCACCTGACGTCAGAAATTGCACCGATGGCGGATGTCGAAGAGACACCGACTCTCATCCGTTTATCATGAGAGGATTTGAAACAAATCTGCGATTCCAGATGTTTTTCTTCGTCTCCGTAGGATAAAGCGAAGAAAGAGAACACACTCCTTTTCTAAAACTGCACTTAACAGTGGCAACGGTACAGAGAAGAGAGTATAGCGAATTCCCTAACCATTTACAAAAACAGAAACGGCATTAAATTAACGTTTAATAGCCGTAATCTGATAATAAAAATCGGCTTTTCGTTATTAAATTATCGACAATGGCTTTTCTTCCTCTCGAAAAATGAATTATTGTAGTGGCGAACTTTGGCCAAGATTGATCATAAGATAAATTATTTATATTACGAGTCTGGCAGTGAATACCTTAATAATAATAATACTATAACAGAAAGACTACATTAATTGTTTTAATTTTTTATACGTGTGGAAACATAAATGAAAAAACGTGTAATAAAACAAAAAAGAAAAAAAAAATTGGAAATGGATGATTCTCTCGCGTGCCACACCAAAATTTAAAAATGACATTGGCGATAATGGCTAAAAACTTGGCACTTTAATATGTTTAGGGCCGACAAGTCGGAAGTAAAAATTCTGAGCTTGGATACTTCTTTCGGAGGGATTTCCGAAAAGAAACAAACGAACACTCTACGTAGAAGATGCGGAATTTCATATTTAAAATCGCTTAATTCGGAGAAAACTAATTTGAATTTGTACTCTACGCCACGCATTACCACGCCTTAATATACCAATGTCGCGTATTAAATTAAAGAATTAATAGCAGAAATGTTTTACCAAAATTTTAATTAATACCAGATCGTAAAAAACTGAAAATTCGATAAAATTCTTTTTTTTTCCCCCGTCCGCTAACAGCTGACAATTTTTTATCTGTAAATATTATTACACCGTCGCTGCTGCGTAGAATGTAACTGAAGATGTTTTACCGAACTGTTACAAGCTAAGCCTATTAGATGCGGAGCTATAAATAATGATGTAAATAGCTGCAGTAGCGTATTGCTGACATTAAAAACGTTCAACACGATATCGCATTGTAAAAGTGCGGCGGAACTGCCAGGCATTAAGAGACCCGACATGTTCAACCAATTAACAAATAAAAAGCACTTTCCGATATTATCCGTGCGCATCGAGATATTTATTTTAAATTGGATCGTAAACTTTTACTCGATTTTCGTAGATTTATGCCAAAAACCTCTATCCCAATTAATTAAAAAAAAATAGCAATGTTCATATTTTTTCTCGGATTATGAAAAGTTGAAGAATATTTTTGAGACAAGGGAGGAAAAAAGAAGATAAAAAATAATATTAATTATCAGAAGGACATAGTGTGTGCTTCGTTAACTCAAAGAGGAGAAAGCTCAACCGTGCAGGAAGAGATAACGCTGATCCCTTTATAGAAATCTGGAAGATGATTTAAGATAGAAAAACATCTCTCTTTTTTTCTTCTTTCTTCTGGCAGCAAATAGATGTTTAAAGTAATTTTAATGAGAATTAACAAGAAAGATAATTTCAGAAAGGAGAATGAGGAGGTGGCGGAGAAAGATCCATTGTAAATCTTTCTTCCGCGCAACGTTTCTGAATGGAAATGGCAGTTTTAATACGCACCGAGAATATCTGGTAAAGTATTTAAGTTGGAAAGAGGAAAATTATTTAGAAATAAATTAGGGAAGGTGAAAAAAAGTATATATAGAACCCTCGTGCAATTTTTGGCAGGACATCAGCGAGCGGGTATGGTTAACCGCTATCTCGATTGTCGCTATCTTTCGCATTTGTCGTTAGTCCACCAGTGAACAGAGAACATTTCTCAAATCAGAAAATGACTTTTTCTTCTCCCGGGAGATAAATGCTCCCAGACCACGACTGTCCTCCCTTAGATGAGACTTAAAGACGGAAAGATATCGAGCAGGTAGATCTCGGCCGGCTCTACTTCCGTTATAAACTAAAATAGTGGATTTATTTCTGTTTTCGCCTATTACCGATATTCTATCGACAGCTTATCGTTTCTCGGACATGTCTGACCGTTGGAATATCACGTGACCACGACACGTCGGAACGATTCGCGGAAGATCTGATTCCGAAATAGGAAAAAGGAAATTAGAGAAATTAGCCTGGGGAGATTAATCGATCACTCACTATTTCCGTTTCCTTCGTTCACTTCCGGTGAATCTCTGCTCGGCAAGAATGTTCTCACCGAGACTTTAATTAAGCATTCTTTTATTCGTTCTTTCGCTCCGATGCCGTGTAATGCATCTTAGTCGAAGTGGAATGAAGAGAATGGAGACTCGAATAATTCTGCATGATGAAGTGCTGTTTAGCGAGGTCCGAGAATTTCTCTCTACCTACTTAACTAGCCTGGTATGAAACCAGAATTTGTGAGAAAGATCAAAAACCATTTGATATTGTTAAATAGGAAGCCGCGATTGAGATTGATATATTCAATAACTTATCATTTGATATTTCGACTCGGTTTATGCTAAAGAAAATTGAAAATTTAGCTTTTATTCTCCGCTTACACAATCCAATCTTCTCGGGATTTTTCGAAAAACATTCAGAGTCGAGAAATCATTTACGTTTAACTCCTGAAATTGCGCTTTCTCCTTGGTACGCGGTCGACTGCGGGGAAGATAACATCTCGGGAGAAAACGAAAACTAGCGATTCATCAAAATCACTCAACAAGAGAAAGCGATGAATTATTTAACTTTCAACACGCACCCGATAAATATTAACCCTGCTCGTCACGTGACTTCGCTCATTCGCGCTTGCTTCCAGGTTTACGGGGGCATTTTCCTTCCGAATGAAAGACCCGATAGTCGATGGCCATCTCCTTTATCAGATGCAATACGCGATTGGAAAACAAAAATAGCTTTCGACCCTACAGTTCGGGAGAGGTGAAAATAGATCTCCAATCATCTCCCGTCATCACAAAGGGACCGGTTTCCAAATTGGACTCCCCTTCTTTAGCACACACACACGTGACAGCCCATTTCTACTCTGGCAATTTCCATTTTCCCCGTGCGTGGAAGAGTGGACGTGGTCCGTTACTACGGTAGCAGAATGCTGACCATCCAATGAGAAACGACAAAGAGGGGAAGTCAACCAATCTCCCTTTACTCCATAAACAGTTCTGTCACCCGACCTGGATGAAGGTGGCGTGACGATTTATTGTCCAACCTGTGCCAGTGATGGAACCGAGAGTGCGCTCCTTACTCCGACACTATCTGCATCCGAAAAGAGGCAGTAAAAACATCTCTCGCCCACCCCCGCCGGGGAAGGCAGTAAGTCAATATCCCTCTTCTCTCTCCTAGCGCGGCTCGACAACTGGAGACCCAATGCCAACACACCATAATTAATTAAAACAAACCTCTTTAATCCCAAACCCGGGAGTAAAAAGAAAAACCACAAACTTCGAAACTACAACTCCTCGGATAATATTTAGTCGCATTAAACCATTTGGCGTAATTAATTAAAACAATACAAAACGTTCAAATTTATAACATTTGAAACGGAGGAGAAAAGAAACAACAAATACTTTTGCCAACCGTTTCTACCTGGGAACGAAAGGAGCGAAGTGCAGATGTACCATCTACGCTCAATAACGATAAAATGGAGTGATAGAAATTGAAAATTTGTTGCTTACCAACCTTTCCCTCTGGCTGTATAGCATTTCTGCAGCCTGGGTATCGGATAAATCTGCATAGGAAACGAAAGTAACCATCCTTTAACCATAAACGTCAACACTCTCTGGCATTGAAAATTAACCGAAACAAAGCGATCGTTTTTGCCTCAAATCGGCATTAGAAACGAAAAAATAAAAAATGCATCGAACGTGGCCATATATCTCGATAAGTAAAGCGAGACAATATAAACTTCGATTAAAAGATTTATCTGTATCGAAAGTGGCATCTCGGATCGTATTTTAAACAAAGAGTATCGTATCTATTAAACATTTTGAATTTATCATGGCTATATTATACCGGAACTGTGTTTACTATAAATCAACTTTCGCAGCTGTTAAATCGAGCGGAATAATCCGAAAGGGAGACGGATCGGTCGGAATAAAGTAATTAAATCGGAATATCGATCGATCGATAGTTATCGATACCACACACAATGGATTTTTGAACCTCCGTTAATAACGATCGAAACGAAACAGCTGGCAGCGGCTAGTAAAGTCGGCTTCTGTTGTTTCCCATGACTCAGGAAAAGAGCCAAAGTATAAACAATGACGTCACGGGAAAAGGTGATACGTTGCAGCCAGTTCCGAACTGCCCAGATAAGTACGTATATATTTTCCTAAGATAAAAAAACAGGAAGAGAACAGACGAGCAAAATCGGAAAACGTCTAGTAGTTTCGGTAATTTATATATCTCGATGGCGAAGAGAAACGAAATGAAGAAGACGTACTACCGCATTCGTCTTGGAAGAGTTGCTGTGTCATTTGATGATGTAATACGTGACTGTTAAGCTCCTAAGCATCGTTATTTTTATGATTGATGGCTTTGTTGTTAAGTGGCCTTCTAGACACACCGAAAAGCGTTCTACTTTAAAAAAAAAAGAAAGAAAATAAATGATGGAAAATTGATGCAAAAATTGCATTAAATTTGTTATATCAAAGCTGCTTTCTCTTTCGTTTTGGAGAGAAAATTCTTAATTAGTATAAACGCAAAAAGGTGTGGATATCTATTAATCACCAGAACGAGTTACTCGTGTCTACTACAGCTCACATGCTATTTTCCCACCAATAGGCGATCCATAGAATCTATACTACTTTCTTCTCCTATCCATTAAAATTCTATCCGAAACTTTTATCGGCCTTATCTGATAGTAAGAATATTCTGTTCCTCCACATCTCACTTTGGTTTTTATCACTCCAAACATTACTCATCGGAATTTCTGCCTGTATTTCCTAGACAGGACTATAAAACATTTTCTTAATTTTCTTCCTTTTTTTTTCTTTGAAATATAAATTCATGTTTCCATATAATAGAAGAAATATATATGTATATATATGAAGATTTAATTAATCAATAAATAACATCTGTTGGCATGTTTCATGCTTTGAATTATTTTCACGATTTTATCGATCGAAAACTTATGTTGGGAGCCTCTTATCAGTATCAATTGTCCAGCTCGAATGAAAATTTCGGTTTCACGTGAATAAAACTCCATTTGTGCACTTTTTTTAATGTTAAGATTCGATCCGCTATTCGAAAATAACTAAATATTACTTCTTACTCCCAAATTACCCGGAACAGCTTTTAAATTCTCACAAAAGACGTTCATGCGGAAGACTTATCTCCGAGAGAGTTGTAGGAGACAATCCTCATTTGGGAAGAGAGTTTGGATAAATATAGTAAAAGCGGCTAAATACTACGTGTTTTTCTATTGAGATAACAGCGAAAATCCTAAGTGAAAATCAGATAAATCAATGGAAGACCGCTCTGCAGTTAAAAAATAGGGAGTGTAGCGGAGGGAGTCTACAGATTCCAATCCTCTTAAACTGATAAGGGCTCTTTGGACTAAATAAAGATAGACGTGACAGAGTAAGGAAACTGTAACTCAAAGACATTTTGACAGGCAACTGTCAGCGCTTATAGGGTCGTAGGTTCTTTCACTCGACACCAATCAATTTGTAGAAAACTCGGTAAGTAAAAAGCTAACATCTTTAATCTTTCGCATCGAAACTTGGATATGGCAGACGAGTTTGCTCGGCCCGAATTAAATCCACACGCTAACTATACGAAGAATAGTAAGGGTGGTGGAGTTTTATATTCACGACAAGACACTAAAATGAAGTTACAAACTTAGGTGGCTGTCAGCAGAAGGAAAGAAATCGAAGATTTCCTGTTTGTCGGTAAGAAGCATTGATCGAAATAGCCAAAGCAAAGTAGACCGAAAATCGTAAAATATTTCTCTAGTCATAACCAAATTCTGACCACTAATATGAAAATCGGGGTCAATGCTGCTGACTGCGCATTTCCGCTCTTTGAATTTCGCTCCACTTGACCAAAATAACATTGACTTAAAGCGGTATAAATTTTGCCATTTTATGTTCTTTCGCCCGACTTCGAAACTTGGCATAGAATAATTCTCCCTTTTCAATTAAAACTAGAAGAATTTCACTCAGTCATAATTAACACATTGTTTTGGAAAATCTTTATTCTTATAATTGTTTTTCATCTTATTTTTTTCAGTTTTCTAAAATGATTAACGATCTGTTTTCGTGTTCTCCATTAATCTACACCGGTAAGAAAGAAGTCAACCAACGTTTCATATTTCTAGGAAATGATTTGTTTACCTAAAAGAAAAATCTAAAAACTGAAATTATCTCCTAATGTTTTTTTTTTTTCTTAACTATCACCTTAGAAGTGGAGCGAACGGTTGAATTAAATGATCTTCACTTGTCGCTTGTGACGAAAAAAAAAAGATGGAAGGAGATGGCATTGATCCGAGTCGCAGACAAAGAAGATGCCAAAGTGACTACTTTCAAGTTCATCCGCAATAAAATAAGGAAGAAAATCCTTGATGAAGTGCAGAAGTGCACTTCTGCCCTTTAAAAGAAAAACGCACATTTCGAACGAATAAAAATTCTTTTTAAACGAGCGCGAACACGAAAGGAAGTGACATTTAATATATATATATATAGGCCTGGGGCCTTTTGTTTAAGATTCGATAAAAATATAGATGACATTCCTCGACGGAGAGAATTTTCAAAGTTCTTTCTAATTAAAACTTTTCCGTAATTAGGCATGGTTAAACAGTTTTGCCTACAAAAGAAACAGCGACGATATGAAGTATGTCCCGCGAGTGCTCCTCCAGATTAAAACATCGAGTGCTAAATATCACAGAGGGAATATTAGATGTACATGATGAATGTTGTAACTTGTTCGTCTGCATAAAATAAAAAAAAAATTAATAATGCCACAATCATAATTATCCTAAAAATCACACTAACTCGGAAAATTTTCGTAGCTCGGCCACAGAGATTCGAATCTGAACAGTCTTACGCAAAAGCGAGGTGTGACAACAGAGTGATACTTTCTGGAGAAATGAAAAATTAAACTCGTAAATAATAAAGTAGATTTATTTTTTGAAAAGAGCATATTTAAATAAGTTGGTTTCCTTTCCGCACATATCTCTTCAGAAATAATGTAAATTGGCGCAAACGAATTTGCGAAGTTTTCTCCAAACTCATTTCGCAACATCAATAAACATTCTCACGCTTCTTCTTGGCATCTCCGTCGGCTTTTTCCCACATGACAGCAAAAAGAAGCTTTTCTAATTGTCTTAACGATAAGAATTTTTCTTTCCTGTCATCCGACGAGCTCGATGCGCTTTATACTTTTTTTCTAATCGCCAATAAGTCGCGCCATTCTTCGTGAATATTTTAAAAACCTGGCAAAGTGGAGAAAAACACAAACCGAATAAAATATGTATTGTTTAATAAACCTTTGACAAGTCGAAAGGCTAGAAAAGATTTTGTTTATATCGTCGAAGATTCGTTCGAGAATCACGTGATGTAAAAGATCTCGGGGGGGAGAATCTTCATCCTTAATGACGAAACAAAACACTCTCTTTCGCTCTCTGAAATCTGGTTACTACTCCTTCCATTAGCTCGACCTCTAATCCCCCATCTCGACATAACATGGCTCTTTTTTTTATTTTTTTGCCCTCGTTCAAACTGTTCAGTTGACTAAATCGCTTGGCAGAATGCAGACAGAAAGATCTTAAAAGTCATTTTGGATTCTAGACACATTACCTCTACCGTTTTTACGGTTACAGTTCCGATCGTTTGTACGGTGTGTCGGGAGGGGAGGAAATCGAGAGATGACTCATACAAACGCTAACAAGGGCACGTTGGTGGACAAAGGAGAACGCGTCCCTTTGTCTGCTTCCAATCTCTCTTTTGATATAAAGTAACTTCGGTTCCCGCAACCTGGACCCAATGTGTATGCGTGTGTGTGTGTCTGTATATATGTGTTTGCAGTGCACTAAAGAATACGCGCGACACTCACTTCCACCCATTCGAGTTCTATATAAACAGTCCCACCATTAGCAATTCGATTAAGATAAATGCCAAGTTTAATCCCCGTACTGTAAACATTTCCATGTTGACATGAACATTCATGAATATTCCATCGATGACGCATCCATCTGATTCCGAGTTAGTCTTCGAAGCGAAAGAAGTTTGGAAAAGTGAAGAAAATCCTCCTCCTCCTTTAAACTTCGGGCAAGTTTAGCTTGTTGCACGGAACTGGAACACGGGGAGGCTTACGACACAAGTGGAGAAAGTCAACGAAATGAAGCGTGCTTACCTTTTTCCTAGCGTTTCGTCACCTCAAAGTTTAGGAGGCCAAAGGTGGTCAGCATGTCACACCGCGCTCTTTCCAAAGTATCCACCGAGCCTTGCATGAAGTAAACGTGTGTTGCCTCTACTCCACATTCAGACACAACACGGCACGCTCCAGACATGGTGGCGGCGGCGCTCCAGTCGAGAGACGGCAAAATCAATGCAGTGGAGACACCCCCCTGTTACCCAGGTAACGGCCTAATGACGTCACTACAGTGACGGAAGAGCACCCGACCTACCACGTGCAAAAGGGAGTAGAAGTCTGTAAACACACACGCTTTTCCCGTCCTAACAGTTCCCGCTAAATATTTGAATTTGAAGAGAGAAAACCGATAAACTATTAAAACTTACAGGTGTTCCAAAGAACTTTTTACCTTCCTCTTTTATGACCTAATTATGTCAGAAGGTATAATAAAGTGGGATCAAAAACTCGTTAAAAACGCGACAGTCTCGGATAAAGTGAAGAAGGTATTAGGTTCGATTAAGGCTTTTCTCCGCATCGACTGTCACGTAGATTTTGGAGCAATCTGGGAGTAACAATTACCAAACATTCCGTAACACAATCTGCAGCAGACAGGAATTGCTGACAGCGCTAATTGGTCCATTTACAGTTGGTGGTCTTCCTAATGTGCTCCAGACACGAAGACGTGTTTTGTCGTCTCCTCTACCTTCTTAATGTCGACTTACCATGCAAACTTGATGAATGGGAAAACGGAATGTGATGTTTTAGTGAAATGAGTCCACATTCCCTAATTTTGAATTCCTCCTTTTTTCGGACGGCACTAGCTTCTCGTCAATTCCAATTGGTCGTTTCGACGTGCATTGATTTCCGGAGTCGAATGACTTTCTTTCTACTTATTACCAATTTTTTTTTCTTCCCCCTTTCTTCTTTAAACTTAGGCACGCAACGTCTACTCGAAAAACACTTTCTGGTGGCTTTTATTTATTTCTACTCCACCCTTTTAAAGTCAACTCTTCCAGGAAGTTTCGAGGCGAGTAAACATGGTCACGTATCGCTCCAGTCTAATTGAACTCGTAACTACGTTTATCCACCCTCAAAAATAAGGAGAAAATGAATATCTCCTGGCTATGGGAACATAAATCGATTGGAAAACGGTAATTTCACTTAGCATAATGCGGAATCATGTTTGGTCGAATCCACCCGAAACTCCTGGATGTCTTTTAAATCTGGGGAATAGCTGAGTCACGTGAGAATGCAGAAATGCCAGCGGGGATTCAATCTACATGTCTGTACATCTCGTGCTCCCATGATGATAAAGCATGAAATCCTTTCCAGTCAATTTCGAATTCGTATTCTCCAGTAAAATCTCCAGCGCTCACTTACTCTTTATTTATCCTTGTTGCTGCAATCTAAAGCTACTTATTCCTATTTGGAGCCTCGGTAAATGGCAGAATTTGCAGTATTACATCTGATATAACCAATAGTTACGTTTTAGTCATCCTGTGGGAGAAAGAAGTAAAGTAAAAAAGAGGAAAAAAAAAGAACTTTTCCATTCGATGTTCGCATTGCAGTACTCCTCCACAAACAATATCGTTAAAAATGGGTTTTTTAAAAGTTAATTAACTAAAAACAATTCAATTTTTATCGTCATTCATTAGGCGAGTGAGAGGTGAATTATAATTATTCACATGAATTATACAAAGGCAGAAGGAGTTCATTATTAATCTACTATGCAGAGAGGATTGGTAATGCTCGATAACATTTATAATAATTAAAGTAGAGTAAAAGTGTGAAGTTGACATAAAACTGTCTCAAGTACTTCCTAGATTATTAGCCAGAAAAAAAGATGGCGAGATTATAAAGTCTTTCTTTAGGAAGAGATGGCCGCGGCTCTCTTATTAATTTATAACAGCGAAAGAATAAAAAAAAAATTAATTAAAATGACTAGTTTTTACTCGTATCTTTTATCACGGATCGAAAGAACAATATACAACATATCGATGTTTTTCAGTTCTGGAAACATGAAAGAAAGATTGACAGATGCCGAATGACATTTTCCCTTTATGAAATTTCGCTTTCTGTAACTGTCAAACAGTTCAGAAGAAACATAAAATATACATGAATATACTCGTTTAAAAAGGGAAAAAAAGATTTGAAACAACAGAAGCTCCTCTCGAGAGATGATAAAAAAAACTTATTAAAATATTGGCTATCCGATCGTGTTACGCATATTCCGGGCTCTAAAATGCGTGTTTTAATTGTGTTTGGTGTATTAAAACAAGACGGCAGTGGAATTTTGGCAGTAAAAGTAAAATTATTTGAAAGGTCGATTATTATAAACCTGGTTTCTCTGGTGGTAATAATCAGATACGAAAATACGGGAAAATGGTGTGCACGCTATAATCGCAAATAATGTTTTTCTTATTCATTTAGCAGAAAAAAAAATTCCTTTTTTTATTTTTTAAGTAACAATATTACCAATTATCGGTGCATTTATTTAATCCAAACCAACTTTTCTACAAATAAACTCTAATTTTAGAAACAAATTTAAAGTTTCTTTTTTCTTTTTAAAGCTATTTAATGATGGTAGAGACTATTATAGGAAGAAATTTTAATATTTTACGTTCTCGTTGGGGGAGGCGGCAAATTTTTCTGTTTGGCAACACTGGAAACGACTCGAATTTTATAAAAGATGGCGACTAAAGGGGCATTTTCGAAACTCGGTAGGGGTAAACTCGAATCGAATTTAATTTCTCGAGGAAGGATAACGGGCAGAACGGTTTTGATAATTAATACGAGGAACGAGTGGATTACCAAGAGTTAAATTACCTACAATACTTCACATATACGAGCCACTCTTCTCCTTAATCACGATTGATAGGAGCGATTACTTAATCGCCACATTCTCATTATGTAACCACAAATTTTATCATCTTTATGAATAATTGGCTTCAGTTAGAAGATGGCCTCTTTCTCCACTTCCAGCTTCGAACAGAAAGACAGACAAGGAGGGGGAAAAGAACAACAACGCAATGAAAGATAAATTCAGAAAGAATTACCCAATGCACTCGGAGAGCTTTCAATTTTCCTTCTCTTTTCTGGAGAAAAAGACTCATATTCACCTCGGTCATAAACACGTGACAACAAGAGGCATACTTTCTCTTCGAGAAATAACTTGGTAGGAAAAATTTAAGAAAACCGTACGATAAAAGATTTACAGTCTTCTCCTCTGGAGTCAGAAAGTAGATATGATCAAACGCGCATGCAACTTACCAACTCATATTTACATTTTTTTTTTATTTCTGATTCGGTGTTCCTCCAACATAAACCAGGTTTTTTTACAATAACTAAATTTGAAAATGCGCTTAACGGGCCAAGTTCAAACTCGGAGAATACGATCGGGCATCAAAATGCAAAAACAAAATTGAATAAAAATAAATTTTCCAGATACCAAAATTAGATTCGGCAGCTTTCTCTCTTTCGCCGTTCTGTAGAAATGCAAAACGCCTTATAGCCTACTTTTCGCCATTTCTCACCATTACTTACTACTATATTATCTGGTAGTAAATTAACCCATCAACAGACGGTTGCGATCTAACTAATGATGGATTTATAACCGTTTTACACGCGTTTTTTAGCCACTTTTCAATCAAGTTAGGCGCACGTTTATTACTATAGCGGCATTCGAACTGCGATTCAAACAACAGACAAGAAGGCGGGGAGGGAGATGATGATAAATCTAAATCTGACATCATCTAATAATATTCCTCGTACTTTTTTTATATATTTCCATAAAGCGGAATGGAGGTGTAAATCAATCACTACACTGTCAACCTCCAGTCGGTCTGGAGGAAGGATTGATTTTTCTCAAATTCAATTTTTCCTTTCCTAAATCAGCATTAATTCTTCAATAATCTTCAACTTCTACCAAATTTAGAACGAAAAATATCGGGCAGAGAATAGCGGAAATTAAACATCCGACACTATATATATATTGTATTTTTATACAGTTTTATTAATATCGTAGGAAATAAATATAGAAAAATGGTGCAGAATCCAATATCGGCTCTCCTTCGATATATCATTCTCTCGTCTCATTAAACATTGATGAAGTCGTAAGAGATGCGAGCTACAAAACGTGTCCAAAAGCGATAATGCGATGCTAGAATAATTGATTTTACTTATTAACGCCACGCTTAAAACTGCACGAAATATTTAAATGATAGACAAACATTTCTTATATAAAAGTTTATTCATCACCGAACTGATTATTTCTATTGTTCCAAACACGTTTTTTTCTTAATTAATTGTAGTGAAATTTTTTCCTATTTTTCTATCATCGTATCCGGGATGGACAGAAATTTTTCTCCGGGAATGATAAAAAGCGAATAAAACAATAATTTAGAAGTTTTAGCTGTGGAAAGGATACACGCTTCTGTAGAGGATAGAAAAGATAAGTATAATATTTTAAACGAAAACTGAAATTAAATTTTTGGCCTACGAGCCTAAGTAGCTGGAAATCTAGGTGGAAAAATCCAGGTGGAAGGATTTAATGCGAGTGAGAGAGAGAGAGAAGCTGGCGTTTGCCATCTTTCTAAATCTCCAATTACCATTTTGACAGCTTCCGGGGTGTGGAGTGAGATGGAAGTTTAATGTTGCGACAGGAGAGGGAAACACTAAACTGATGCGATTTTGATGACGTACAGCGAAAGGAGTGACGATACACACCACGTGATGGATTCCAGAGTCGGATGAGGTTACGTCGCTGGGATGCCGAATCGGCGCACCTTGGCTAAGGTGGTGTCTGCCTATAACTAACTACGATTCACAATGTATGAGACAGTTCGTTCTTCGTGTGCATGGTTGGACGCCTTCCCGGATGGATGGAGAGAAAACGTTTCGCTTCAAAAAGCCGATAACAAAGCGCGTGAAAATGAGGCATCATTTATCAGCTTAGGCGTCGAAAATAACTAAGTTTGGCTAATCGATAAACAGTGTGGGCTTTTTATCCAAAAATTCCATCTAAAATCGTCATTCTAATAAAAAAAAAAACATTAATCGTACCATAAGCGGAAAAGGTGGCAGCATATTTGCGTCACGAAATGGCAGCGTTGAAAATTTGGCATCCGCCAGGACGATTTCCTGGAAAATTCAGGAGGGACGGCCAAATGCAATGACAGAGGAAAGCGAACGATAAAGGGTTGCTAGGAAACGGTCTGGGAGGTCAAAACGGAGCTGGAGGGCTGAGCCGCTAATGGTCGTTTATATCAATAGACACTTGAGCCAGTGGTGCGATCGTTTGTTGGATGGAGAGAGATTTGCAATGAGAAAAAAGTCATCAGATATAGAATCCTTTAGCCTGGCTAAGTTAACTCTAATGGCTTCGACATCTTTTCAAACGTCAAACTTCGCTGTTCGGTGGCAAAGAGGATGTTTTTCCAAACTCGACCAACAGAAGTTTAAAAGGCGACCGATAAAAACTCCTGGAAATCTTTTTTAACGGCGTGGAAACCCTTTAGATATAGAAAGCGAGATTGATCTTTGGAAGGTGTTCGATATTTTAAATTTTTTTTTTTGTCAGAATGCGCGTCCAAAGTGGAATATTCGTCAGGGGAGCATCAAAGCGCGACGCAGAACAGAAGCCGGCGATTAAATGGCTCAGACCAAACGACAGGTTCCAGCATCCAACCTCCGAGCTCATTTATGGCCAAATGGCCAGCGGGCGTGAAATGTCGTTTTAAGCCTTGATGAAGCAATTTATGATGGAATCGCCTTCATCGCGAGCCATCCTTTCTCGGAGAGCGATGAATTATCCTTTTTCTTAAATAAAAATGGGCATTTTTATTTTACGACCACACCTTCCAATTTTTGAGGATCTATCGGCTCAACAGGAGGTGGTGGACTCGAAATATTGTTTTCTTTTTTTGAAGTTTCGAATCCCAGAAAGGAAATTCTCGACGGAGTCTCGTCACGATTCCTAGCACGTCACGCGTGGGATCCGTGAGAGGATGCTAAGAAAGATAAATGGATAAGATGAAAGTGGACGGCAACAGAGGGACGCGGAATTAGTCCCGCTTCCGAAGAGAAGCGAGAGAAATGCGCCTCTCGGTGAGGTGGAGAGCGACGAGATGGATTGGTGGCACGCCTTCATAAACGTCACCGACTGGACGATTACGACCGTGGCATCCATCACCGGGTCACCATCCTCACTTAAAATACCGAAAAGACGGTAAGTTCCACTAGTCCTTCTATAAAAACTCTTCCATCTTTAGTCGCTAATTAGCAGTGATCGGAACTCCGAAATGCGTGAGTTCTTTAAGAGTCAACTGGTTCCACTTTACCCAAAGCCATTCTTCTTACCACTGAATTTTTGCCAACACGCTAGCGTTTTAATTATGTTTACCTGAATTAACCGAGCTGACGCTATAAAATTATCGAGTCTAATTTTATATTAATTTTAGGAAGGCGTAATTAAGATGGGGAAAAAAACAACGATTTTCTTAAACGTCCGCTCGGGTTTATAATCGTAAAAATATTATTTTATTAGTTTTATCGGGAAACTGTTACAGGGGATACCGCCTCAATTTTGTAATATACTTAAGTTCCGCAATAATAAAGATATTATTGCCTATAAAAATGAGATATTAAAGTGTCTAAATATTAAAAAATATAAATTAAGCGAACATCTTTTTAATAGACAGAAACAAATCGTAAACTTCAAATTTTAAGTTTAGAAACACCGACTCCAACTTAATCTAAGGATTGAAAGCCGGGGAATATTCTCACGGTCTATCGAACTTAAGATTTTCATTCGATCGTCGAAAGTTTGAACTTTTCTGAAGATTAATCCGAATGAATCGTTTAGTAGTAAAAAACTTTACGGAACGAAACCGAAACAGAAAAAAGTGTAACAGAAAAAAAAACTTACCCTTCTTTCGGCTTCGTCCGCTCTTTTTTCCGCATCGTCCTTCCTCTGCTCCAAATCCGCCAACTGAAAGACAATAAAGTTATTCGATGGAAGTAAATCCTTTTACCATTTATTATATTGGGATCAAAAGGATAAAAACGCGATAATCTTCCTAATGATCCTACGTTAGCGATAATAGAGAAAGGCGACGATTTAAATATACGTAAAATCGAAATAGCGACTATCGGTTATATTAATATTTTAGGAGCGATCCGTGTCGAGAAACAGATGTCCCCAATCAGAATGTGCGATAACCGTGTCCCGAAATGCTATCGATCGAGCCACCCCCACCTGGTGACAGATCATCCCAACGTGTCCAGCCAACTGGACATTAAGTTGACAGAGGAATAAATGGTGCAGTAGTTGATAAGTGATCTCGTGTTTAACTCGAACTGTTGACACGGGGAGGAGTCACCAATCATCCGAGCTTGTCCGTATCTATTTAAAACATCTCCATCTTTAAAATTCTGACAATGATTAAATTCTGAAACGCGGTCTAGCTCTTCCATCAAAGCGGCGATGACTTAACAACCTTTTCACCTTCGATTCTGCACGAGTAGTGGATGCGTGAGAAGGTATCCTCACGCGAGGCATTTCGTGAGAAGGAAGTCGGAAGGAGCCAAATGACGAACCTCCTCCTGTAAATGGTTGGTCTTATCGGGGCCAGAAAACGGAAACCTATTATCCAGCCCACCAACCGGACTGGAAGAGGTAAGTGTGGAAGTAGGAAAGAGGAAAGGACGGAATCCTTGGAGATGGGTTTATTTCCCATTGGGAAGACGGAAACAAATGGCTTCGGAGAGGAAAGTTTCCTGTTTGTCTCATCTCCAGAAGAACAGATTAACCGGATTTTTTTCCTTTATCAACTTTTCCACATCTGTGAGCGGCTGAACGTCGACTAGTGTCTTTCTTAAAAACTGTTTGTTCTTCTCTATACAAATTCCAAACAAGAGCGGAGACAATTTACCAACAAACGATGAAAAGTGATATGAAAAGAAGAATTGATGACCTTCGGTGTTATCTTTACCATCCAGCATCATATCGCCATGGTAACGGGCGCCATATATGCCAGCTAGTGAGGATGGTAATTTTCATATCTGTGTCTCTGAGCGGGATGAATTTGTGCGAAAACGAATGGGAAGAGTCAACGCTAAACGACTTTTAATTAAATTACAACTAATTAAAACCCAATTTCCATTCTAATCCGCTACAGATTTAACACAAAGTGCAAATTAGCATCACTTCCCATACCAATGCTGTTAATCGAAGACCGAGGAAATCTGGAACGAGACACATCCAGCGACAAACAGACGAGAAAAAAAGAAAAGAAAGGAGGAGACAGAGATAAGATCTCTTCGCTTCAGAGAATGATACTCCCAATCCGAAAATGAAATACTTTCCACCATTTTATGAAAGGTTAAGTGGCAAAGTGTGTGGAAGAAAACCGGTAGAGTGATCGCCTTTACGGTGATTTGAGCCACTTTTCCGAACAAGTATGCGAGCAGAGATATTGATAAAGGGTAAAGTAAAAAAAGAAATACCGCAAATTGACGAAACACGAAGAAAAGAAGCTATTTTATATCAACCGTGGTAGATCGATACGAGACGAGGGACAACAGCTGTAAGGCTCAGCTATCGTTGTGCAGTTACGGATGTCTGCCTTCATTGTATTCAGCCATGTGACATACATCCATACCCAATCACAATAGTGAGCACAAAGCACCGACCGAACGATATAATATAAAACGGACAAGAACATATCAATGCGTAACACTCTTGTCAATCAATTGAATCGCGAGTGTTGACGTCAAAGCAAACACCGAGCCGTCTACTCCCCTAATCATGCGAGGAAGATAATGATCTGAGATGTGTAAAGAGCTTTATGTCAACAATGGAAATAAGGATGGCGAAAGAAAAAAAAAAACTATTAGTAAAATTTGTTACTGGAGATTAGCATCCTCTCTTAATAGTGTTTCTGTCTTTTTGAAGTATAAGTGTGCACGCACCATATCCTACATGCCTGGCACTCTGCCAATGCCCAGACTGATATTGAGCGAACATGACGATTGATGTCGGTAAATAGTTCATTGTGGTCATAATATTACATATTTACAAACATTGTTTGGTCGCATATGTATGACAGATCATTATTTCTCCCGTACGCTCTATCATTAATCCTCTCTGTTAGTAGTATAGAGATGCGCGTTTTAAGTTTGTAGAAAGTGTAAAGCGGTGTATCCCACACGGCTCGGTTGCTTAAAGGATAAAGCGGATTTCCCAAGACATTCTCTACCACGCTAATCATTTGGGTGGAAATTAATATGCGGAGGAAAATAAACCTCGGTTATCCTTGGCTACCCCCACGTTCCTAATCACAGCTTCTCGAAATGGGGAGCCACACGCCAACAATAGAAACGGTTACTGTAGATATTACGTCACCGACAGCCTACAACCCTAGAGGAAAAAGGGAGGGGAGGAAAGAGGAATGAACTCTTCCAACTGGGTTACAGGCGTGACTCATCCACTTCTGTTCCCTCGACTCCCTAGTGTGCAGCGGCTTTTGCCAGAGGCACTGGGGAGGGAATTAATTTCTATCCCACCGTCCTTCTAGGCTTTAGCACCTGCTACTTCCTGTACGAGTTATGTTTTATGTTTGGACGACTGAAGTTACGCTGGAAGAGTTCGAGTTAACGGAGTTAAGAGGATAAAAATGCTACGAGCGACTAGGGTTTGTTCGGATGGCTGAACGGAAGCTTCCAAATGAGTTGAAAACTGAAGAAGTAGTTGCTCGGGGGGTTGGATTTTTGTTTTGTGCTCTGTGTAGTGTGTTTAACGCTGCCACTTCGCTTAATTAAAAATGGCAGCTATGTTACCTTTTCCGCTCTGTAAATCTTACGATTATTCTCGAATGTGACATTTTCCATCCGTAAACATACTTCTTTTTTTTAATTTTATAACTCCACATTTCCTGAAATTAGTTAAGTTTTCCTTCACTAATTTCGTCAGAATCGATACAAAAAAGAAAGACTGTACGATTGAATTAATAAAATCAGAGTTTCATGTTTTATTAATTTCGAGAAGATTAGAATGATGAGAGTATAGTTATAAAACAGATTTATGTGCACGACAGAAGAAATGCGGAACGTGATTAGAAAAGGAAATGTAATGTTTATTTCCTGCGATAGATGGAAGCACAAGTTCGCCACAATGAAAATCGATATTTTTAGAAAAAAAAATCGATTTTGTTTTATTTTTTATAATAAGTTTTATTTTAATTAAATCTTAATATAATAAAAAGAATTTTAAATAATCCAATCGTAAATTTTATTTTAAAAATAATAAAAATATTTCGGTTTTCTATTCGTGTCGACAGGTGGAAGCACTTACTGTTTGTGTCTCCACACGCTATTCGTGTATTTTCTATCAGTTTATTCTCTTTTGAATTTCGGCATCTAGACTCGTTTTACACTTAAATTAATCGCCTTGTTAACAAATTCTCATTTAAATGAACCCTCCTAGATTCCCGGTAATGAGGGAAAAAAGATGTGGATATAAATTCCGATTAAACAACGGTTCTAAGATTACAGGCGCCTTTTATTATATAAGCTCAGTTAAATAAACTGCCACGGCAGTTCTATCGTTAATTTCTTTAATAAAAATATTTGCTGTGTAAGTGTTCTTCACATTATGAGTGTTTGTATTGTATTTACTCTACTATATTGCGAAATCCCAAACATGTCACGATAACTCACAATAAATCGATCGACTGCATTTAATAAGTAGGACACCTATACACACTTAATCTCGAAAGGAAACAAACAATACACATATTTACTGTTTATATCAAAGGAGTATATTATTATCATCACAATACTGTTATTAAGAAAAAGTGACAGGTGAGAAATGTCGCATTTAATATTTCTTTAATATGTAATAAATAAAAACGGTATTTTCTACCTCCGAAACATAATATATTATTAGTTTTGTAGCATCTAAGTTAACAGGTAATGAGTTAATACACTTGATTAAATATATAAAAAAAAGAGATCTTTAGTAAAATTTTATAGTAGTTTTTCATTCATACTTCAAATCTACGTGTTATATATGGACAGGAATAGATTCATTAAATTGATGAGTTAAAAAAAATTTCACGCAAAACTACAACTCTCAAATTTGATATAGAATTTGAAAAAAAAAAGAAAAATTATATTTAAAATTCTTACAAGGAGTGACATATGCCATTAATGAACAGATTATTCGTGACATTATCCCAAATAAATGAGTCAATTTATCTGGTTTCTCAGAATGAAAAACGTGAATGTCTCACTGATTACGGGGTTTTTACGTCTACCTACACACACACAGTATGTGTAAACTGTAAACATACTGAAATCAAAATGTTTCTTTCCTCTAGTTCGTTTGTTGAATATATTACGACTTCTATTTTCTTATAAGATTTTTATAACTTTAAAACAATATCGTGAATTAATTTGCGCATGATTTTTAATTGCCTAAAACTAATGCAGAATTCCATGACGATACATGTTTTCTTCTCGCTATAGATGTGTAGTTAAAGCTGTCCTCCGATTAATAGTAAATGAATCTTATTCCTATTACTCTATAGAGCTGTAGCCAATACTGTTTATACTGTATTTGTATAGAAAAAAGTGCTCATTAATTATAAACAAATTCTCGAAACAACTTTTTCCGGTTATTTTCTGCTCGTTCGATGTTAATTATAAAAAGTTAAATGGAATTTAAATAATGCTTATTATAAAACAAAAAAAAAAGATAAATTATTTGACCGTATAATATTGTACTTAAAATATCTTTAAAACGAAATGATATTCAAAAAATTTCGAATAACATTTTAAGAATTTAAAATTTTATAAAACTTGTGATTTTGTTCCTAGTTTTCCAAAGTACAGTACAAATCACCATACTGTCGGTACGACTGTGTGTTCTCCACTAATAACCATTGAACTAGTTAACAGATTTTCATAAAAGCTGGTAGTAATGCTCTATCATTAAAGTAATCTGGACTCCACATTATTTAACCTTTTATTTCCGCCATTTAAAAATGGCGGAAGTTCAAATTTTTGAGATATTGTCTTAATATTGTCCTGAACTACTTACTGGCTTTTTATGCAATTTATTCGTAGTAGAATGGTTAAGTCATTGATAATGAGCGCGATGCTATTAACTCTTTAACTTAACCATTTAAAAATGGCGACGTTCTAATTCTGTAATAATTATTCCTATTCATTACAGGAAAATCTATTACGCGATTATAGGTTTTTATGGCATTGAAAATATCGATTATGTCATTGACCACGATTTTAATGGCATATTTTAATCTCTTTATCATTAATTACTCATTAGATACGTTCGGAAAGTAAATGATTAGTTATTCCCAGAATTGAATAATAATTTTTAACAGAATTCGAATCTTGCTACAAAAACCAAAAATAAATTTATCATATTACTGATTTGTAATTTAAAATTTTAATGGCGCTTAATATTTAATCTTGTCGTATAATGCTTAGATAGAATATCTAAGCCGATAAATTAAGAAGCATCAACTTTAAACAGAAAAATATTGTATACGGGTCTGTTATAAGGTGCTAAGTGTAGCCTATCTAATTTATATTGTTGTTTACGTATTCCGTAAAAAATAATGACAATATACAAAACCACGAAATGGTCAACATAATTCGACCATTTACTCGAAATCAATATAAATAAGGAGTTAGTTTTCGGGGATGTCACGAAAGTATTTTTACACGAGACATCAACTGCCACGCACGCAACTGCAGAAAAAAAAAATCGTGAAAGAAAAACTTTCCTTAGACACGATAGAGGTAAAGAAAATAGACATTGAAGTGGATACGGGAAATATCGGGTGACTTTAAATCATATATAATTTCCAGTTTTAACTACCGTAATCATTCCATCGAGAATAAAAGAGAAATCTTATTCTGTACCCGTATCTAAACAGATTTGGGACTAAGTGAGAGTTAGTTGCGAATGTATTAGTTTATCAGTTAAGCTTACGCCTTAAGATAAAACACGGTTTAATTTCCTGCACATAAATAATTCGATAATAAACTGTTAAGAATTATTGCATCCTTAAGTTAGATGGCTCTCGGCCTAATAAACAATTAATTGACGAGTTAAATGGATTCTAAAATTAAATTTAAATAGAAATTATGCGGTAGAAAGAATTAACAAACTCGAAATTAATCAACTTCGAAACAGGTTTGGGATTGGCAACTTTACATTGTTTACAATCAGCGCCGGCCCTAACCATGGCGGGGCCCAATTTGGACAATTTTAATGATACCGCGTGGATTTAACATTTGGATATCGAGAAAAATAGCATAAGTTTGTATTAAAACTTAAACAATCCGAGTATTTATAGTTTTTTAGCTTTTATTTGGCATAAAACGTGTTAAAAGAAAACTAGTATTTATAAAAAAATATACAGTCAAACCTCTTTAAGCCGCCCCTCTATAAATCGCCACCTTCGTTATTTGCCTGATGAAAGCCAATAACAAATCTTCTCCTTTTTTGTTAAAACATGAAATTCCTTCTATAAACTGCCACCTCACTAATCGCCAACCGCCACTCATTTCTGTAGGCAAAACATTTCATTAGTAGACAAATCAGTTGTTTAAACCGCCAAAACAATCGAATGGCGAGGTCAACCAACACAAATAGAAACACTAGAGAAGATGGCAATTAAGTAATTTATCTGTTAACATTTATTAGACTGTAATCTCGCACCTGTGACTATTCACATCCCTGTTTTCAGAATGAGCTATTCCAAAACTTTAAACGGAATTTTACAAAATAACCGTTTACCGTTATACCGTTATAGGAGAAGACTGGAGAGCCATAACCTCGACTTTGCGGAAGAAGACGAACAGTTTAAATATCTTTTTTTTATAAATCAACTGTTGTGAGTATCGTTGCTGTTTCTTACTCGCGGAAAAAGAAGAACATTTTAAACCATTTTTTATAAATCAACTGCTGTGAGTATCTTTGCTGTTTCTTACTCGGGAAAAATGTCACAACGACGTTAAAGGTTCACAAAAAAATTTTAATTTGTGAATATAAAAATAAAAATCCTTCTGCTACTTTTAATTTGTGAATATAAAAATAAAAATCCTTCTGCTACTCAGCAAATTGTGAATATAAAAATAAAAATCCTTCTGCTACTCAGCAATTTCTGTGAATACAGTAAAAATCCTTCTGCTACTCAGCAATTTATTTCTGATCACCTTTGAAAATCCTGCTACTCAGCAATTTATTTCTGATCACCTTTAATTAAATGTAATTTGTGAATATAAAAAGAAAATTCCTTCTGCTACTCAGCAATTTATTTCTGATCACCTTTAATTAAATGAAAATAATGTCATTCTAGTCTATACATGTTTTCTCACATGTTACCATAAACCCCCACAAACCGCCACCCTCCTAGATCGGAAGAGCGGTTCAGCAGGAATGCCGAGACCCACTCTCCTTTACAGCCAGAGAAGACCTTTGAACCGATGGTGGCGGCTTAAAGAGGTTTGACTACATGTTACCATAAACCCTCCATAAACCGCCACCCTCCTTTACCGCCAGGAATTTCGAACCGATGGAGGCGGCTTAAAGAGGTTTGACTGTATCTAATACATGGCGGCTTAAAGAGGTTTGACTGTATACTGTATATTACAAGATTGTCCGTTGCTGAATCTATCTGTGGGCATCTAGATTTTAGATAGCATTTGATCAATATGCTAATTTGGAAAACGCCTTTTTCTGAACGCCACTGATTGGAATTGTTACGAATATACGCAAAACAATAAAAAATATTGGAAATTCGGGTAGCTCTCTCATTCAAAGCGAGGAATTTATAACTCGAAGACCCAGAAAGTGAAATTTTTTTCATGTTTATAAGTACAGTACTGTACATTTTTATCGATATCTCATCGATTACCATATTTCTTAGCGTATATAAACTAAGTTCTGGGTCATTTTTTGGTTTTAGCCTAAATCTGAATTTTGTTTTGGTCAATCGAAATGGGGGATTCTGGCCCAATATGGACGAATGGGTTGAATCGGTCTAAAGCCGATCCCGCGTATACTATATAATTTTACTGTTAAGAAATTAAATAAAAGGGGGAAAATATTAGTTCTACAAACTTTATACCACGAGGATGAATATACTGTATACTAACTTAATATTATAATTAATTCAAACAAGTGGTGAAATAGTTAAATATATATATAAAAGCTGAAAATAAAGCGCAATTCACCACAGCTGACTCATTTAATTTGAGAATTATGAACTAAATTTCCCGAAATTGTTAAGTGGCGAGCGTGGTTAACTTCTGTGGTGGCGATAAATTTTTCTGGAAAATTCTGGATTTGACACCGAGTAAAAGTCGCCAGTTAAAATATTTTGAAGCGGATGGGCGCGAAAAGAATAATTTATATACTCTACTTTTTTTACGATTACGTTAATATAAATTGAATGTAGTGTTAGAAACTCTCTGAAGACAAAAATGATAAAAACAATAATTATTTTTGCCAACTCGCGTCGAAAATACGAACAAAATATAATGAAAATTTAGAACCAATCTGGCGTTTGGCTACTACCAATGTCGAACGTAACATAAAAAAAATTTGTTAAATCGATGCAATACCACGCATCCAATTAAAAATTCATTGCTTACTTTTGATTACGTTTCTTTGTAACAGGTAATTAATAAACACGATACGATATATAACTTTCGTAGTTATTTTTGGTGGCCCTCCTATAAATCGCAGTGAATCTACGCGGTTCTTGTTCCTAACCAGGCTGCGCATCCCCGGCTTAAAACTTTTTGATCTTTTATAGCTGCAAATTTTGTCATCATCTCATCCAAATCTACTTTAATAATGTCGATAATTGAATCAATTAATGTCGAAAGAAACGATGAAACTGAATCATTAAATTGTTTCATTGTTTTCTTCGTTTGGAAATACTGTATTGTTTACGAAATGTGTTCAATCACTAAATCGGCTGCAATCATTTTCTCTTCCTTTATCGGCGTATTCAAACTTGTTAAGGAGTTATGTATACTGTATTCAAACTTGTGGCGCGAAGCGATTAGAACAATTTTGTCAACAAGGTACTAAACAGAACGAGAGAAAGATTCGTATAAATACCACCGAATGTCTAAAACAGTATTAAACAGTACAAAATTTATAAACAATATGTTGTAATTTACAAAAATATTACCAACGAAACAAGGAAAATTAAAGACATTTCCTATAAACTATCGAAAAGGGAAGAATAGACAATTTTCTAAACAAAATTCTGTGTTCCGAACTACGTATCTCCTTATTTCTAGCGCAACTAAATAGCGCGAATGGAAAACTCACATATGTAATTCGGCATTAAGTAAAAATTAAAAACCGTGTTAGAAATTTCAAAACCGTGCCGATCGATATCAAATATTTCCCACTTTTATATAAGTTAGTTGTCTAAAACTCAATACTTATTATTTTACTAATTTTAACAAATTAAATAATTCTGCATTCGATAAAATATGTGTCTATGATAGAGTCGACTTTGACGTGTCCTAGACGCGACATAGCTTAAGTATTATAAATTTCAAATAGGTAACAAAAACATTAAAAAATCTGATATTATCTTTAAAATAAAATAAAAAGAAGAAATGGGAGCGAGAGGGTATCCTTCCTGGTGAAAATAGATGAAGAAATAACCGAAACATGATAATGTAGATGAAATACAGTATATTTTAGTTCCTTTGATGCTTGCCGACCTTACTTACTATATACACGTATACCTTTCTGATTACAAATAGCGTTTACAAAACTATAACAATGACTATGTTATCGTATCAGAAAAAAATAGCTAAAAAGGAAAGTTTCGTAAGAATATGAAGTTTAATGATTAATTTAACTTTAGGCATATTTAATTACATACTGCAGACTCAGTGGCCATTTAAAACTCTCAGTAGACACAGTAAAACTTTTTTCTGAAAATATTTGGTTTTTATATTCTATTATTTTCCTATATACAGTATATAATCATATAACCATATATGTGTATTGTATTGTTACTATAAATATCTGCGGTATTTTATATATACTATACTATATATAGAGGAAAGTGGGGCGGGACGGGCTAGTTTTCAGAATTTTCATTATAAAATCATAAATATTTGTACAAAAAACATCATTTACCAAAAAAAACACCATTACACTCGAACACTTTGGTACTGAAATGATTACTCAACATAAAGATCTTTAAAAAGAAATTTAAAACACCATATCTATTGAACCGTCTTACCTCAGTGGGAGGGGAGATGGTATTTGAAAAAAAAAAAAATTATTTTGATACAAAATTAATCGTCATAACTTATTGTGAAATTATTCTTAATATTTCAAATACTATTAAACTCTCAAAGTAAGATTTATTGGAATAGGTTGTAACGTACTGTATATCATTTAAAAAAAATAGATTTTATGCGTATTTTGTATTATTTATACTTAGACTATAGATTATACGTAATGCAGATTGAATAATTAAGATGGTAGATAAGGTAGGCGATGGAACATCTCTGGTTTAATCATCTCATCCCACCATACATTCTCTAAAGAAGTGGTTCTTAACCGGTGTTCCCCGGAACACTGATGTTCCCCGAACATGTTACCAGTGTTCCGCAAAATTATGAAAGCCAGCCTTATCGAATGACCTTAACGTACTAGGCAGTACGCATTTTATAATGTAGACAAGATTCAACTCGCAGTTTCGAATAAACTATTAAGCACGCTTACACACAAAAGCACGACATCATATTTGTGTGAGCTAGGCTTTTCAACATTAATGAACAAAAAAACTAAAAGTCGCGAAAGACAGGAATATCGATTGTCTCGATTATTTGTATGCCGAAATGGCAACATCTATGATAACATGTTTCTGTACTTCTGAGGTGGCAACACCACCAAGATATCCACGGGTATAAAAGTGCCTCACTGTAGTGGCAACACTACTACTTGTCTCGGCACCGTGTCGTTCGATATACGACTCGACCATGATCTGCAGTTCCTGTAAATATGTAGATATTAAACTTCTGAATACAATCCAATCGCATCTTGTGTTAATATCCCAGATAAAGAGCGTAACATTGATAAAGAAATGAGGGTAGCTTTATCACTTATTAGACCCGACATTGCTCAAATCTACAAAAGACAATCAGCTCAGGCATCGCATTAAACTTGATTTAAAACTGTTTCATTTTTCAGTTACTTACAGTTCTTAAGAATATATGTTTTTTTTTACTGTTATTTAATGTGTAATGTATAATTTTTAGTAGCGATATAGTGTTCCGTGGCTTCGAAAAGGTTAAGAACCACTGCTCTAGAGAAATATATCTCTTCAAACAAAATACAATAGTACGAAATACAGAATGCTGAATTTGGCAAAATGTACCTAGCTAGATCGTTTCCTCGCTAAATTCATCATAGTTTTATTAGTTTTATATTCTAGCAATTATATCTTATAAACGCCGCATTAAACATTTTTTGGAGGTAAATCAGTAGAAACTTCCACTAAAGGCCTGTTTCAAATTATAAGAGTACATGTAATGTCTTCTGTAGATTAACACTCCCGATATATACATTAAAAAAATGCCTAAAAGCATCTTACCTATCACTCAACTTGTTCCATTTTACTAAATTTCTTATTTTATAAATAAACGTTCTTTGTAGTTTCAGATTTATGTTTTAAAATAATTTTACATTCAATTTCTGTTTAACATATTTTACATTTCATCGAGAGTTTTACAAAAATCTACATTAAAACAATCGAAGCATTAACGGGTGGTCTTAGAAGAATAAATTTTCGTAGCGTGTCGACATCAGTTAAGAAAAGTACAGTATTCGGAATGATTGTCCCTGGTCGTAAAAATTCTACAAGAATTTCACTGCTTTCTCATTCATTAAAATGCCGACGCTATCATATTTCAGACAGTATTTAACTAGGCATTAACCTCCTTATACAAGAAACTATAAGCGATGTCTCCTATCTACAGGTTTCATTTATTTACTTTGTGATAAAATATTTACCAATGAACAGATGTAATTTTTTACAATAAACGAAGAATTCTCGTTTTATCTTATTGTAATTAGAAATATTAGAATAATCCGGTTTTATTTTTAAATATTTTTATATATAAAAAGTGATTATTTTCTTATTAAATTCAGAATTTGATACTTTCGAAGTTTAGTGGTAAAAAATCTTTTGTTAAAATGAATTATTCGGATTTATATAAACAAAATGTAAGATAACTCTTACATTGTTATCTTTATATGTAATATAGAAAACTTTTCAATATACAGGATGTAAATGAATGACGTTTCATAAATTTAAAGAATGGTAAAGAGTGATATCATGAACATCATTAAGGAATCCATGATGGGAAATGCGAAATGGTGGCTACACAGCGATACGAATTGTCTGATTTCCTGTCCCGGTGATAGGAAACGAGATAGGGGATACGCGAAGAATATTATCTACGAAACACCGGTGGAAACAGTGAATGAGCTTCCTGAACACATCTTAGTAGCGTTTCGCGGCATCGCGGGTGAGCGTGGAATCCTCCAGGAGTAAGAGGAAACATGGTTCGTTGTTGCGCGCTCTGTCACGAAGTTGGTTGGCTTCGAACTTTTAATAATGTAAAAGGAAATAAAGTTCTCCACGCTTACATTAATCTATCTTATTTTATTTCTGATGATTAGCGGCGACACGACTTCTAATTTACCATTTCCGACCATGGGTTCCTTAATGAAAAATGTTCACTATATCACTCTTTAACATTCTTTAAGTTTACGAAAGGTACATTTACACCCTGTATAAAGCGGACAGATAATTCTTTTAAATATTTTTCTCAGTGAATATATGTTTACCAGGTGAAAATTGTTAGAAAAAATGAAATTTCTATATTGATTTCCGTTTATCTTGTTTATTTACTATATAAGAAAATACAATATATATCATTCAGCTTTCTCTAACGTGTGAACAGAAACATTTCTGTCAAATTTTATCAAAATTTTACAATTCGATTGAATATTATTTGCGATTTAACAGCCGATAATCATAAATTAAATGATAAGAACATATATTAGCACCCAAGTTATATAAGGTATATTAGATAAGCCAGATGTTATATTTCTTCAATTATTTAATAAGATTCGACCAATCTCTCTTCATTCTGAAGGTTTTTTTTCATTTAATCGCGTGTATGGACATTATTCGGGATAATTCTATATTTTGACACGCGTAAATGGAGTGAAGAGAAGTGGAAGCGATTGCGTCAATCACAATAATTTAGATTATCTAAATTATTATTTGGAGTGTTAAATTTTAAAGGCAATTATCTATAAGCGCATTATTTTCCACGGAATGTTTAAAATTCATTAATAATTTATTTAATGATAGTAATAATAATATCACAAATTATATTTATTATAATTAAATATTTGATAATTAGCGTTTAAAATAAACTTTTACGCGCCCTCGATAGGACGATATTACTGTTACGAGATGGTCGAATTTGTCCGCTTAAAGTCTTTCACTAAATAAAATAAACAATGGATGCGCGATAGATGTTATAGTTTACGGAATTTCCTAATCTCGAACAAAAATATAATGCGAAATTATGAACATATAATTTCGTATCATAAAATTATTCGAAATAGTGGAATGGGGATATATGGAGAAACTGCAATTATGCAGTTCTATATGGGAGGTGAATTCTGGCGTGGAAATTCCCCTATGGAACTTTCCACGCCAAATAAGAGCCGCTCAGTCCCTATGGAACTTTCCACGCCAGAATTCACATACCATATAGAACTGCATAATTGCGTCTGTTATTTGGCCCGCTTCCACGCCATGTAAGAGATGGGAGGATGGTGAAGACGAGCGGATAATATTTTCAAAAAGAACAATTACTAAAATGTGAATTTTATCTGTTGTATAAAAAGCGAACAGTGATCGAATTCCTTCCTTATATTGGAGGAGAATGGATCAAACGTAACATATTGCAAAATTTATTATAATTATAAAATTTAGAATTTTTAATTTAACTCACAACCTTAGTACATAATATGTAGGCTATCAAGATTGTGAGTAAAACGTAAAATTAAAAATTATACTATCTATATATAATACATATAATTACGTATAATTATAAAAACGTATATAGTAAGACCCGCTTAACGCTACTCCGTTTAACGCTGTTTCGATATAACGCGGTTTTTTCGAATTCTATAATTTTTATTGATTCACTTTGGGCGCGTTTTTTCAAACCGTTATACTCGCATAAATTCGAAATCGCACGAATTTGCTGTTTTAATACTCCTCTGCCTTTTTACAGTGCGTCTGATATCAATGTATTGTAGTGTAGTATACCGTGTGTTTTCGAGCACCCGTACCACCCTTTTTTCTCGGAAACGCGATGAGATAGGAAGTAGGGGAAAAATTTTTGGTTACCAAAGTATACCTGAAGAATCGAAAGGGCGTGATAAAAGTTTTGTGGGATCATCGGAAGTAGGGGCATAAAGGGTCAATCTCTAATGGAAACCAGTGCCGATTTTGGCATAATTGGATTGAACTGAGAAAAACAAACAACTTTTGTTTGCAAAGTTTTTTAATATCACTTACGGATTGTGAGATATCACCAAAAAAAGATGCCGCCGCGTATACGGCCGATTGGGTTATTCGAGCAATAATAAAAGAAAGAATCTACATAGGGAATCTGTGTACATCCATGGCACTCATAAAGAGGGCTGAAACAAGTCCAGAAACCCTTGTTCTCGAGTATGGCTCCATGCTGAACTATGATGGCGAAAGACCGTCACACCCGCGGTTGAGTGCTACTACCTAGTACCAGAATTCGCCTTAAATCTTCATATTACTGCTCTTTGTTGCTTCAATAATGTTTGGCAATGTACACAGATGCCATCTGCCTGATTTTTATTCTTCTCACTGCTTGAATAACCCGATCGGCGGTACACGCGGCGGCATCTTTTTTTGTGATATCTCACCATCCGTAAGTGATATTAAAAAACTTTCAAAAGTTGTTTGTTTTTCACAGTTCTATCCAATTATGCCAAAATCATAGTTTCCATTGGAGATTTCATCGTTGATCCCTTGCCTCTCTACTTCCGATGGGCCCACAAAATTTTTATCATGCCCATCCAATTATAGTTGACTCCTTGTGTCCCTACTTCCGATGGGCCCACAAAATTTTTATATATGACCCCTTGTGCCCCTACTTCCTATGGGCCCACAAAATTTTTATCATGCCCCCCCTTGTGCCCCTACTTCCGACGAGCCCACGAAATTTTTATCATGCCCATTCGATTCTTCAGATATACTTAGGCCTACAAAATTTTTATCATGCCCATTCGATTCTCCAGGTATACTTTTCCCACAAAACTTTTATCATGCCCTTTCGATTCTTCAGGTATAGGTATACTTTCCCGTCATCAAAAATTTTTCCCCTACTTCCTATCTCATCGCGTTTCCGAGAAAAAAGGGTGGTACGGGTGCTCGAAAACACACGGTATATGAAAGTTTGCTGCGGTTACAATTCATATTTATGATCGGTCATCGAAAGTAAGAGTTTCTGATGATGAGGATCGAAAGGAACTCGCAACGGATTTTCTCAAAACAATTTTGATAGAAGTTCAAAGGCCAGACGAAGTGTCCTGGACGCGATGACTCAGTATCAACAATTGCTCGCTGAAGGAAAGAAGAAAAGGCAAACGACATTTGATGACTTCTTAACGAAAAAACAAAAAGTGTCAAATGAGAAAGAACCTTCCTCATTACAAACATAAATTATTTACTCGAATATTTTTGATTTTCACCAATGATTACAAATTTTAGCAATAAAAAATGTCTATAATTAATGTTATACAATAGTAATAATACATGTTACAAAATAAAATTAAAAAAATGATACATATATTTTTTTATTCACTGTTCGCCTTTCACCTATTTCATTATTTACGTGTTAAGATGACCTCGTTTAACGCTGTTTCGTTTAGATTTTGTTTCTTTGGAACGTATCCCAAAAGGAGATACGTTAAAGGGGGTCTTACTGTACATATATATAATTATTAAGCCAACAAAATTTTTTATAGATAATATATATCTAGTAGTAATTAATTTATCTCGAAATGATCCAATTCATCCACTTTTATCATCTAAATTTTTCATTTTAAATACAATATTGCGCTTGAATATAAAACACTCGGTCTATCAAAAACAAAAAATATTCAAAATCTGTATATCTCCAACTTACGTGTTGATATAAGATCATTTTTAACGTTACGAGATATATTAAAGCAGAAACGATTTCAGATTTTTAATAGGTGAATATTATATGCCCCAACATATACAGTCGATTCCGCTTAATTGGGCCAAAATGTATTAGTCCTAACGTGTCCCAATTAAGCGGAATCGACTGTATATAAAAAGGGACAAATATACTGTAGAAGTGCTAAAATGGAATCACGCTGTATAGGACTGTACAGTATAACAAAAGCCAGAAAAAAGTAATGTGGATAATGATAGAACATACAAAACAGTATAAAACTGAACCATCGGTGTTAAATTAATTCGTCTATTATTTTTGTAGTATACATTTATCTTATTTTATATCTCATCATTAAAGAAACACTGTTCGAATATGACTCTAGACTTTCGCGAGTATTACTTGTCCTTGGTGGCAAAAAACATATCTCTAAACCGAAACAAAAACAAAATTGCTCTTTACAAATTTGTCAGACACATTTGAGATAGCGCGGCCATTACGCATTCGCGGTACTGTATTTATACTATAGAGTAATAATAACTTTATAGAATATGTGCCGAATAAAATAGAAATACCATAAATTAATAAAGTACAGTATAACATAAAACGATAACATCGAATAAAACTATATTTAGCAAACTGAATATCTGGAAAGAAATTCTAGTACCAATAAATATATAATACTGTAAAAACAGTATTTTATTAAAACAAGTACACGTTAGTTTCACAGCATCAATTTTGCTTGTTGTTGTTTTAAATTATAAAAGACGAGAAGTAAAAAATATGTGCCAAAACAAAGTCTGGAATCAAAAATAATAATCGTGTAGTAAGATACACATATACAACAGCTATGTTCTGTACAACAGTTTAATTAGCTGGTCTAGACACAACTTATTGACTATAAATCTAATGCGTGATATTCGATACCATCAAAAACTAAGCGACGAAGGCTATCGAATACGTAAATATTAAGACAAACTACGGTATTGTTAACAATGTTCAGACACCAGCTGTCCACGCGCTGTACAAAAATATCGATGCTACTCATTGAAATCTTTGATACTATCCTTAGATAAGACACATCGACGCCCAGTCTGACAGCGTGGTCTAAATAGGATCCGCAAATAATCTGATCTTTGATCTAAATCTCGATTACTTTATTTCTTATATTAAGGAATAATCGATGCCTCGATTAATTTTGTAAACAGTCAAGCCGCGCTATTCATTAAACTAGTTAAAATCGGATCATGCATAATTTTACGAATAACAGCATAATTATGATAAAACTATTCTAGAGTTTTGTGCCGCTTCGTGCATTAAGCTTCCTGTCATTATTACACACACAGTATTTATTATTGTTATGAAATAGGGGCATTATTATACGGTCTTAGTTTTGATACATCCTGTTCCCTTTACTATGTATTAATTAATTACATATTATTATATGCCTATGTTAATTATTCGAGACGTCAATTAATAGATTATTTAGCGATTAAAATCCTTTATCCGACTGCTTCCTAATTTCTCTTCTCAAAAATTAAAAATAAGCAAACAAAAAAGTTTTCTAAGTGATTTTTTAGATAGCCACCAGATGGAATTACGTTCGATTTTCAATCTACTTTTTTCATTTTTTTTTTTTTTTTTTTTTCTGTTC
>AYEL01077806.1:0-60071 GCA_000484575.1 Olivierus martensii
TTTTCATTTTTTTTTTTTTTTGAAAAATGACTCGATGGGAAAAAAAAAAAAGTTAAACCGAGGAAAATTCTCGATATTAATATCGCATTTCCTGTAACTGCTGTATAACTTTGTGAATGTAAATCGGCTAAATTTTGTTAAACATTGAATTTAGCGTAATTTATTATTATTTTTTTCAGTTCTTTTTTTTTAATAAAAATGTTCAAATTCGATTAAAATCAGAATTTAATCAAATTTTAAATGTGTCTCTCTAAGAAAACAAGAAGAAAGCATTCTCTAAAATGTATAAAACCCTAAAAGTATTGAATTTGATAATTATAACAACAAATTATGGTGACCCGAATCCAGAATAATACAGTAAACATTTGACTAAGCCAAGAAAAATTCATGGTTACGCTCTCTGTATTAGTCAGATAATAATTTTTATATCCTAAGAATATGTAAAAATTAATAATTTATCAAATTACATCATTTTATCTTTGACAGATTAGAAAATCTGCTTTATATAAATCGATAACGTTCAATGGGAATTTCATACCATTTATAATTTAAACGAATTCAAAACTTTCACATATATTAATGCGTTATGTAAAATGAAAAAAAAATAATATCCATATAATTCAGTGCTTAATTTATTTATTTAAAACATAATTTTGGTAAAAAATAAGGAAGAAAAAACTCTCTTTCGTTGCTGAAGGAAATGGGAAAACTTATAAGTAAAAACCGATACGAAAAAATCTTTATGGTATTTTATAAATAATGCTACGATATATTAAAACTATTTTTTTTTGCAGATTCGATAATATAGTAGTAAACTATTTAATTACGCTACATAATATAAATCTTTAGATAATTTTAATACCGTAGCGTAGAGTGTAAAAATTAATTTTTGAGTTAAAAAAAATTTTTTTTTCGAAAATACAGTACAAATATAGATAAAATTATAAACTTTATAATAAATTCATTAATAAGAGGCTAAAAAAAATATGCGCTAAATCATTTTCGATTTGTTACGATAGGTGGCAGCAGCAGATGTTAAAAATATTCACAGTTAATCGATGTAAAAATTTCTATAATAAAAAAAAATTGTATTTCTTCTGATAAGATAATTTGCATTTTTCGAGTGCACCCGATTATTTTGAAGGCATTTTACATCAAATTTTTAATACGTTACTTTCGACAAATAAAATAATTCAAAAATGTAATATACTGGTTCCAAACAAAAATAATAATATTTCAAAAATGCTTAAAAAATTTTAAATAAAAATATCTCGCTCACAAAATATCGGATAAACTAAATAAATCGCATATTTGACGATTAAAAAAAATAAAATAGATTCTCGATAAACTCGCGTGTTTTCCACCAGATGGCGATAGGTACCGATCGTTTCCTTTTTTTTTTTCGATCTCTGTACTGGATGATAGCGATCGATATCGATGACAATATATTAAAATTTTCATTGAATAACTAAGAGTCGTTACATCTGAAAAGAAGAACGAGCTGTCTTTCTTATCATCTACTTAGTAATGGAGAAGATCATTAAGCATCCGAAACGCCATTTACGCAGTCGGAGACAAATGATGTCACACGACTAGAGGCCCTTTATTTTAAGAAAACTATCGATTGTATTTTGCATATTCTCCAGAAGCGTTAATACCATCTGTCTCTTTGGAAATTTCCCACCGGCGGATGAAATCTTTCTCTAGATTATTGGCAAATCGCAACAGGTTGATGCGGTTTGCTCCGCTTCATCTCTCGTGTTTGGGGATACAAACGGATGACGTAACCCAATAAGGGGACAAATTGAGCGATTCCTCGGGGAACATCTCCGGACGTGGCCATTAAGTATCATAATTGACGGTTTCGGAGGCCATCCATCCGACGTTCCTGGCGTTAATGACCGACAAGAAACTATTTCTCATTTATATTAATGCGCATTTTACGCCATACAAATAAAATTTTCGACCAGAAACTCAGTCGATGTATCATTATTTATGTCAAAATCAATCCGACTCACTATTAAAGGCCTTCTTTTCCAACGTCACTCGTTTCGCAACCTATACTTTCCGTGTTTAATTACGATTCTACACTACGGTCTGGTAAAGAAAATAAAAACAAAAACGAGCGCATAAATCTGAAAAGGCGAGTTTGTTTAAGAAAATCAATTGATAAGAATATATCGATAATCAATCATACGGAGAAAGGTCATCAATCGCTTCCTTCAAACGATAACTCACTCAAAATCGATCCGATTCCAAGAAAATTCGAAGGAAGAAAGAAAAGCTAGATATCATCGATTGAGTGACAGCAGACACGGAGTAGGGATTTCGCTTCAGTAATTAAGGTTCCATTCATCCTAAACAACACCACCTCCTGTCGAAAGACGTTGAAAAGAACCTCGCTTCTATCAATTAACCATCTCTTCCAAAATAAACTTTTTCTCCAGTGTCGGAGCGGAAAGGGCAAAAAAAAAAAAATTTATAAATTACGTCTTATACCATACCGCGCCATCGACGAATCCACAAATATCACGAAAATGCGTCGAGGGAGGAGCGCGTCACCAACGTCACGTCTTAAGCCAGAAAAGTGGATAGTTTTTCTCAGCCCGCCAGACAGAATTCTATTAAATTAAGCTTAAGTTCTTTCTTCGCCCTCTCCTATCATATTCCTGTCAGATTTTCTTTTTTCCCCTTTTAGCGGACATTATTAAAGTCGCGCCTATCAGATATTCTCGTCCAACTCTAATCCACCTACGTTCGACGTTAAATAAGAGGAAACGAAACTGCCATCCCGTTCTTACAATTATTTAAATATTTGGTTTCTCTTCTAGAGCCGAATCTTAATTAACATGGTTAGAATAAAGGGAGAAATGGGGAGATCCAGGTCAAAACATTCGATACTTCGCCATGGAGCTGGAATGAAAGTAATCCTGGGCACAAAAGATGCGAAGCGACACATCAACCTCGGCATTAATGAGACGGATCTCAGCACACGTCCGGGAGCGTGTTAGATAAGGAGAACTTCAACGACAAAAGGAAGAGGTAGATAACAGCGAGAAAATGTCTCGCAGGATTACAAGTATCGATGCGTTTGTCTTTTCTTCCGCAAAGAGGTTAATGCAAAATCCATCCGCTGGGACATTTTACCAATTTGTCTCGTTTACTTTTAAACATAAAATAGGAAATTTTCTAATTTAACGTTAGCCATCGCTTATTCGGAAGAAGAAACATAAAATTCGAGTCCGATAAGATTGACAACAGACTGTCGCACTTGTCAGAATGGCCAGGTGAGAAATCTCCGTAGACGCATCTGGAGGGTTAACACAGGAAAGCTCTTACTCGGTTCTCTGTCACGTCACCCGCAGACTTTTCTCTCTTTATATCTTTTATATACTTCTTTTAATGTTATATATCAGAATTTCGAGTGTTCGCTTTGATTCCCTATCCGCTCGACTAGCCTACTTTTCGATGAAGAGAACGAAACTCGCGTGCTTAGAATGGAACTTAAAGCGAATCTCCAAAGAAAATTTTTCTAACCCGTTTTTACTGGGATAAATACTTCTGGCCTGCTATCTCGTACAGCGAAAAATATATATAAAAAAAACCGATTAAAAGAGAAACTCTTTTCGGTTACTCCAAGTTTTATTGAATGGAGGATTGGCCTGCTATCTCGTACAGCGAAAAATATATATAAAAAAAAACCGATTAAAAGAGAAACTCTTTTCGGTTACTCCAAGTTTTATTGAATGGAGGAATAACGATGGGTTTTTCAGCAGAAAAATAGAACAGACAGCGGGAGAAAAGTATCTCGTTATCGGTTTGGAGCAGATACCACGTAACACGGTGGTGTCAGCGTGTCCTAGTCTTTTTAATGATGGCAAACGTCGGGAGCAGTCAAATGATCAAATTCGAATGATTTTTTCCTCTTCGCTACTTCACAGAATTCTAAGTGTATCCGCAGCCTGGCATTTTATATCTCCTTATTTAGGAAACTAACTGGCCCGAGTTAATCCGGAAACTATATATCGATTAATGAGAAAATTCGATAGGAATCGCTAGAGACGGGAACGGTAATGGTGAGTGAAACTTATAACGCGATAGAGCCGCCGAGTAAATTATATATAACATATATAGAATGTTTTTTAATACTCGAGGGACTTTCAGAAAGTTCTAAACATTAAAAAGAAGTCTGGAAAAAGTTTCGGTCATGGTGGGTGGATTAGGTTAATATTCTTGTATTTAAGAGGAAACACCCAACTTTAAAGGTTCTTGGTGAATAATTGTTGGCGGAGTATCTAGATGGTAACCGGAAAGGGAATGATCATTTTTATTCCATCCATTTACATACGTTAAAGGGATCGCTCGCGTGTGGCTTAGGCAAATTATGACCACGGAGTAATGGAACTGTTTAAATTAACTCGACTGGATCAATTATTTTCACTGGATTATTTAATAGAAACAACTTCTCGTTCGCCCGTACGTTTCTTCCAAAAAAAGGATCGCAACAAATCGTGTTTCGGAAATGTTATCAAACATTCGGATTTCTCGGTTTACAGGAAGAAAATTCCCTTTCCGGAAACAATTTTCTCTCTCTCTAAGGAAGACTGCTAGACCCGTTTACTATCGACACTTCGACTTACTAATTCGTACAACCTCCATTCAATTTTTCAATTCTCGAACTGATTTTTAAATGAAGATAAATATAGGACGCCCTCGAATAATAGGTGTTGACGCTGTTAGCGACCTAATTATCCTATAGCTCACCTATAACGAACGTTATAACGAACTTTTACTTTAACTTTTCTTTAAAATTGCTATTTTCGTATGAAAGTAAAGTAGAGATTCTACTTTTATTAATCGTTTTACTATACACAATATTTCTCGATTGATATTTTCCTCCTTACTCGCTTTTTATTTAAATTGTAGTTTTTCTGTTCGAAAATTCTCCGATGTAAAAATTGTACAAAATTTGATATTTTAATCAGAAAAATCTGTAAAAATTTATCGAAATATTAATTAAATGTTGTAGCGATTCTAATAATTGAGGAAACAAGTTTCTGAGTCGAAACATATATCTCTTCCACCAAAGATTCTGGCATTCGATCTGTTCCGCGATATTAACTAGAAAATCGGAGCTGTAGGCTGATGGGAGGAAGCGACTCGATTGTTATAGATTATGCTAAAGACAATGGCGTGGAATGATAATTAAATTGCGCAGATTATCCTTTGGCGTATCGGAAATCGAGAGGATTATGACGTTTTAAGAGCCCGCAGTCAAACGAGATCTCGAGAGAAAAGTTGGCAGCGCGCTTCACCCACCTATTAAGGAAATGAGGCCACATTTCCTTAATATCCTCCGCCACACTATAGTAGATTACCAGCTACTAATGCGGCTGTTTTGACGCGCATAACCGTTACCGTCATCAATTTAAGCGTCTTACGACAAAAGAGGGACAGACGTTAACGACTGAATAGAGAAGGGCCCGGAGGATGCTACTGAAATATAGATAAGTGACATTGGCCGGGCCAGATAACTCACGTACACAATGATCTGCCTCAGGTGTGCTACTCGGTCCCGCGTGGCCAAACGGCTTGTCAATTTTGTCCATACCCAAGTGATAGATGATCTCCTACCGGTTTTCGTAACAACCGGAACGAAAATACGATTTGGAGCATTTTTCTTGATTTAAAATCGTTTGATTTAGGATTTCGACCGCGCGGGAATCAAAACAGAAGTTAGCCAGATTGAATTTCCAATTTTTTTTTTCTCTTTTTTTTCTAAACGGAGGCTTTACCGTATCGTTTGTATACCAGCGAAAAGACGATTAGCGATTTGAATACCAAAAAACTTAAAATGTTTTTTTCCTCTCGGCTGTAGATAGTTCTCATCTGGACCTAATTGAAACACGGGAGAAATCACGACAGGGTTCTATCTCCAATCAGCTCTTTATCCTTTCTACACCTACGGGAGCTGTTACCTGTCGGAGGCGATTGATTGAAACTTGTAAAACTCAATTCCGTACGGAAACCTGGAAAAATCTTCCTTTAAACAAAACATACAGCCCGCTATCGACCGTGTCTAGCCAAAATTAAACGAAAATACCTGCATCGTCTAAACTGGTCACGAATGTCTTTTTTAATGGAAAATAAATGGGATTAGTCTAAAGAACGCATTCGTGCAACCGGTGAGTATCGAAATTCCTACTGTATCAGTTAATTAAAAAAGACAGACGATAAAAACAGTCCCTACATACCTTATCCGATTTACCAGCATATTTTATCAACTGGACTTAACGAAAAGAGAAATGGTGGAGGTGGCGACACCTCGAATACTTCGTTAATCGAAATATCGTAGAGGTAAACTACTTAAGGAACGGTTCCTAACAAACTGTTGGAGAAATTGTAAAAAGAACGCCACGTACACACTAACCAAAAACATATTGAATCGCATTCCCGGAGTAGCCAGGCGTGAAGGGAAGCGGGGGTACTACAAAACGACTATCGCATACCACGCGTCGTAACTCGCCAGGACGGTACTCAGCCGACCGGAAAGTGCATATAAATAGAAGGAATTAGGCTTAACGGCTCAGATCATTAAAGGGCCGAGCGGAAACCACGTTCAACAGGGAACGGATCGATAGGATCCCTTCCACGCACGTGCGAATGACGGACGGTACGAGAGAAGGGGGAGTGGGTCGCCTTCCCAATTAGTGGGAATTAAACAACCGAGAAGGCTATTAGCTACGTTGGCAGCACTTTTTTGGGGGGCGCTCTACCATCGGTGATGGTTTACGTGACTTCCCCACACTCGGGATGGATGTTATCATCCGAGCATCATTCGCGATTGAATAAGAATGATTGCCGCTCTAAACGACTTATATATTAAACAAAATCGGTAATTAATCCCCGAGGACACGCGTCTGATGAATAAAACAGAATCTGAAGAGCTAGAATCGGACAGAACCAAGGACGATTTGATTAAAGCCAATTATAATCGCTAATTTACTGTATTTAATAAACTTCGACATCTGTAGAGAATATATGCCACAGAGGAGGAAAATTATTATGTTAAAACCTCGTCCGATACAAGAAATATCGCTATTATTTTGTAATGAACGTTTTAAAAATAACCATAAAATAGCGCTTTTAATCACAAGTCGTTCGGTTTTACCTTTCGAACAGACTCATTTTTCATCCGCTAATTGAAGGTCCATAGAAGATTATTAATCGAATGCTAAATACCATAATTATCGGAGAAAAGGAAAGTCGAGTCGTTTTTAAAAATGGCGAAACATCCTATGATTAATTTATTATTTATTCGTCTAGCGCCGGGAGGGTGTGACTTATTTTGTTCCGGGAGGAAGAAATACTCGGCATCTTTCTACGATCTGCCGAGAAGAAAATGACAACTGTTGACAAATGAGAGAAAAGGGATCGAGATGTCCACCAGTCTCCAGTATAGAAAGCGAAGAAAGATTAAGCGATTCGTGCCTACCAACGACATTTTTAACGACATCTTCACACTTCTAAATCGAAATATCGATATTAAGGTAAGAATTAAAAATTAAATTTTCTCGATAATCTATAAATTAAAAACAACAGATCCAGTTTTGATGCGTATCGTCGATGGGGAATTCCTAAAATGCGCTGTTAACATACAGAGCCAGAAACGAGCGTAATGCCAATAATATTCGACTGGGCATAAAATTAATCGCTGTAATTGTAATGGGTGGAATGACGTAAACTTTTTCGTTTCCCTACATTAATTATAAATGGATAAACGAGAAATTGTAGATTATCGGAGTCGGCCAGAATTAATATCAACTCCCGAATTGGCGAATCACGACCGGTCGCAACTGCCACGACAGAACGTGTACAAACTGTAACAATATAATATCGCTCGATGGCGTGAATAAAGGTGATTAAGTAGCGCGTACTCCGCCTTTGCCTAGGCCACCAGCTCTACGCGATTCTAATCGAAGAGCACACTTTTACATTTATGCACCCTTAAGAGATTAGAGTAGGAATTACGGGCGAACTGTCGTTAATGGGTTATTGAATGTTATAGGGCTGGAGAAACGAAGCGGGCACAAAGTGGAAACTTATGAGTGGAAGTGAAAGGCGACGTCGCTTTAAATTCCCATCAGACTTCTGGCCAAAGTGTCATTTAGTCGCTAGTGCGTGAGCCGCCTACTTTAACGTAAATGGAGTAAAGAACGAGCTATTTGGCCCTCCGTTTGTTCTCCGATAAGTTGAAAAATCCCACCGGGTTGTTTGCGTGTAGTAAAGCAACAGCGTGGACGCCAATGTCTGAAAGATTTTAATTCTTTCCAGCACTCCCTCTTACACTAGATGGCTGTCGCATTCCTCATTCTCTTCGCTCTATTATCCCACCAGTTTTGAATGCCGCGGACGAATAAAAGTGACAATGCAGTTATCTTCTCCTATAACGACAAAATAAAAGCCATAAAAAACTTAATCGCTCTACTTTTTAAAAGGACAACGACATCATAGTTTTCTTTAAATTTCTCAAAAATTTAAGTAACATCGACGACGTTTATACATTTATAACGTATTAAATCACGCACCAGGATCGAAGTATTCTAACTGGATGCTAAGTCTTTTCTCCAAAGACAAAGTCGAAATTGTTTTTCTACAGTAAATCCGATTTGGATTCGATTCGGATCGATGTAAAGTGGAATAAATCTTAAAATTAATCCCGTTCAAACTTTTAAGTACGAATAGCAAAAACATAGATCGGTTTTCAAAATCCAATTTTCTAACAGTCTTTTTATCGAGATCGATGTAAACAATAGCCAAGTTAATTAAGTATAAAAGTTGCAATTAGAATTCAGGTGGCATTTTCAATTTTCTGGAAGTCGACAGATGGAGGGGACAAGTGGAAATGCGATCACACGATAGAAGGGATATTTTCGTCCGTGTTTATTTTTTCAACCGACTACTCTACTTACCGCCAGATGGAATAAATACTGGTCGTCCTTATCGTCACGAGAGGAATAGAAAAAGATAAGATGGTGATATTGTCTAGAGGGAGTAGTTTTAGTCCATTGGTTGGGCGGGAAGCGCTGCTGGCAGCGACTGACGTTTCTATTCTCCACAGTTTAACTCCTCACATTTATTACGAATGTTGCCTATTTGATAATTGTTTCGGCCCGAAGAAACCAGTCGGTTAGGAAATAAATTTAGATTTTCCAAAATGAAAATTTCTAACTTTTTTTGAGAAGCGCATCCAAAAGTGAAACGAATTCGTTTTATAAGCGTGTTAAAAATGATTAAAAATTCTATTAAACGTGATTTGAGTTTCTACGCTTACCTGTCAGACAATATAAAGGTGGTATTAAAGGTTTTCTGGAAATTGCGCAGTCCAGAAGTCACCAGAGAAAGAAACGACTCCACGCAGAGATAGAATCCGTTAACAGCCATAAAGTGAGAGATATTTCCGAATATTCGATTATTTAGTCTCGTAGGTTCAATAAGAGCGAAAACCTGGATTCCTTTCTTTCTTTTTTTATCATTTTTGGCTTATCTGTTGGACCACGTGGGGTAAACGACCCGACAACACGGCGATGAAATATAGAATCCGTTAACAGCCATAAAGTGAGAGATATTTCCGAGTATTCGATTATTTAGTTTCGTAGGTTCAATAAGAGCGAAAACCAGGATTCCTTTCTTTCTTTTTTTTTTTCATTTTTGGCTTATCTGTTGGACCACGTGGGGTAAACGACCCGACAACACGGCGATGAAACTTCTCTTCATTTACTGCTTTAAAAATGGTGCGTTGGCTGTTCCTCATCAGCCCGATCGTTACTTGGCCAGCTGGCTTTTAGTCGCACACTGCGCCCTTAATGCACGGCCGCCTACTCGGAAAGACCGAGTGGTCCACTTAAAATCGTTCGGTTATGACGTCATCGACGTACATTCTACTAACAAAGGTGACCATTAAGTCTGAAGAACCGGGGGTGAATACGTGCCAACTGCACCTTGGCTGGCGTCACTCCGGGAGCTAATCGCTGGGTGACATCGATGTGTCCAGTCGCTGCGAGAAGTGTCACGTTCGAACAGCGTGAATCACGAAAGCCAAAGGATTTCTCTGGCTATGATTAATGGGATGTCAATCTCTGTGTCAATATAGGGGCCAGTGGGGAAGACCACCTACCGATCGGTTAGCATTGGCTGAAGCGAGTGATGATAAATTAATGCCGACTCCATTAAAGATGTTAGTGACGTATCGACAGACTGCGTCTCCATTAAAAATTTATTTATTAAATTATAGATAGTGTCAGACTCTTTTGTTTAACTTAATTACGGGGAATCGGAAAAAACCTTAAATTTGTCCGCATTCTCTTCCAATTTCTAATAAAACAATGTAAGAATTGCGCGGTTGGTTAGAATCAATGAAGAGAATACCGCGATCGAAGGAGGTGTCCTCAGCCACCGACTTGAAAGAAAGACATCTCCAAATCTTTACGATTCAGCCACTAACAATGAAAGGCAGAAGATAACATCTAGGAGACGAGAAAAAGAGGACTTTTCTTTTCCTTTCTGACCATTTACTGATTAAACCGTCGTGTCTGCTGTCTTCCCCAGAGAAACAAACCGTCTTGCCTGGGGCTGCGGGTCTTCTTCCTTTATCTCGCAAGTTTTTCCTTCTCGGCTCTTCTCCCTCAGGAACCTAATCCGGACATATTCTGTACGTGCGGAGTAGAGTGCATCGTTCAGATAAGTCTATGGGGATTAGTACGTCAAGCTGTGGATCTTCTATTTTTTATAGAGTGGCTCATTGAACACGTTAGCTCTCACCTTACCACAACAGTTATTCTTATTTTTATTATTTTCTAAGGTTTCGCGCCGTCGACCAATAATTCGGCTTTCTTTAAATACAAACAATAGACCCAATTTGCAAAGATTTTCACGAATGGAATACGTGACCTCTGGGTGGCTCTTACACGGGAGCGCTGACGTCAGCAACTCGGTCCAATCTACTTCTTCAAATATCCAATCACCGAAACTTCGGTTTGGGTGGTAACGACGCTTTCCTCTTCAGACCAATAATTACCGGAGTAATCAATTATCCGGTAACGTAAGTCTCAAATGCAGCGCGTCAAAGGAAGGCTAATCTCTCATTGGGTGGTTAACGAGACATGAAATGCAGTAACTCTTTTTTTTCCCTCCTTTTCTTCCTCTATCCGTCTGAAGCGTAATGTCCTCAACTATTTCTAGACAGACGCACCTAATTAAATCCGGGAAGAGGGCGACCGAGCAACAAAGTGCCATTTTGAAAGAAACCTGGCAATAAATGCTCGTTTAACATTTTAATTGTTCCCCATTGGAGCGAAACGTGGAAGAATCCAAACGGGTCACGTTCCTCTTTAGAGTGGCACCGGTCACGTTCGATACGCAGCGTTTCCCTTCGGGAGACGGAATTGGGTGGATGTATTCCGGTGCGGATGTGATTTCCGGCCGCCTTTCCTAAACTTCTGCCTTTTCTTCCGTAATTTCGTTCCAATCGCTTCATTCGGCTGCTGGACGCCAACGGACAATATCGGTGTTTGGTTCAACGACCAGCCGCTATAACAATAACCGGTCACGTGACCAGCCGGCATCTGTGGCTGGGGGCCACCGCAGGCCGCATAAATAGTCAGAAAAGAGACAATAAGAGGCACCGACATCAAACCCACCACAGGCCGCATAAATAGTCAGAAAAGAGACAATAAGAGGCACCGACATCAAACAGCGGGCGATCCTCCAGTAGATGATCTTTTAAAAAAAATCTTAACGCTCCAAGGCACGCGTAAAGAGACTAGTGTTGTCAAAAGAGGTCGAGGGTCAATAAAGTTTCGTAAGGCAGAAAATATAAATCTACACGCAGACTGTTAAGGAAAAAGTTAACTTTTAACCTTTTTTTTCTACTACAAAGTGTATAAAAATCTTCAAAAAATGGGGAAAATATTAGTCCCGTTTTATTGTTTATGGTGCAAAAACACGGTACATCGATCAGATTGTCAGTCGAGTTGGCGATTTTGTACTTTATTGGCGGGTTGGAGAGATGCTAAAAATGTAAAGAACGTTTCATTAAACCAATACGTTCATCGATTTTTCAAACTGGAAGTTTATATTGACAGAAGTGAACAGATGAAATCGTTTATTCGCTCCAACGAAATCAAAAAAGTTGGAAACGAAGTCAGATGTCGAACGTTATATCCTATTGCTTTTACTTATCGTTCAAATTGAGTAATGGTGTTGGAGAATGCGGACCCTCTCCAGCGAGAATGCCCGCATTCCTGTCGACAGAAAGCTAGTGATTTCCTGTGGCAGGATGCGGAGGAGAAAAATGTAACGTCGCTTCTACAAAAGGAACCATTACGCCTGGAAATTTACTTAGTACAATGTTCACTCTTCCAGACAGAAATTAGGAGCCACGAAAATACCAGTTATTCCAAAATTCTGTTAAAATCCGTTCCTAAACGCTTCGACAGCTGATGCTAAAAATTAAACTAGCTAAAAAAAGTATAAAAAAATCGAATTACTGAGAAAATCAAGAATTTCTCATTTTATTTTCTCTCCCCACTCGACACGATCTTTTTGTGAAGAATCTTCCTCGATACATCGTCTTCGGATTACCACGCGGATTAAAGTAGATGCGGAGAAACTACGTCAATCGTGTCAGCCGTAAGCGCTACTCTCATCATCATTATCATCATCATCAGCAGCAGCGGCACGAAGATCGGTGCCGAGCGCATAGATTTGAATATAATTAAACATCTGTTATTCTTTAAGATGTTCTCAACATCTTTTTGTTGGAAATTTGGGTTTAAAGTCAAATAAACAATTATAAACTAAATCATTGGCATCGTTAAGAAACGAAAATAAATTCGTCATTTGTTTCTAGATCCATTACTGTTTTCTAGTTATACAGTTATGAGAAAAAGCGAGCGAAAGAGTTAAGGAAGGATGAAAATTGCAATTCTGGACGATTAACTAACTAAACAGGTACGAATGAAAGAGAGGAGGAGGAGATTAGTGAACGTTAAATCGCTTTTACAGCGTGTCCAACTCGGTCTCTTCCATCTCCCAATCTTACACATTGGTGGAGATCAGTCCCGATCGTTTCTTATCGTATAAATAAATCAGGATGATTGATTTTACGGTCTCCTGCAGTTGATGTGTTTGCTGCGCTAAAACGGCTTTTGTGCCACTCGCACCTGTGTTCGGTCGGGATGAAAAAGCGTAGAAAGCACTCCGCTAGTACTCCTCCTGTCTTTGGCGTCAACACTTCTCTGCGCTTTCTATCATAAAATCATATATTCTGCCGAAAAACACAGACCCATCGATTTTTTAACTCGGAAGACGACTGGTAATGAAGAATGTCAATTCCACAACGAAAACTCCCAGTTAGCCTTCTACCAAAACAAATCTTCATCTCGACTTTGGTGTAAACCATCCGTTATGTTCGGAATGGACAGGGTAATTTAGCATTTACTAAGGACAACTTACTCCTTTCTACCGATCCGAAAACTATTTTTATCCCAACTGTTGGCCATACTCATCTTGTTTGCCGTCTCTAATTAAAACGGCGTATTCAAATTTGTTTTTCTCTACGCATAAATTAAGTGGGAAATTAATCTGGAGTGAGAATCTCAATCCAAATAAGTGAACGAGATTGTGTTTATACATATTGAAAAGAGAGAGAGAGAATCATTATTTATCTAGTTTGAACATCCATAATTGAATGAAGGATATTGTTACCGTGTCGCGCCAGTCGTTAATATTTTACTACCACCATCTTTAAAATTGCAAATATAAAGTTTGAACAAATTCTATGGCAAAGAAGCAATTTATATTTAATTCCTAAAGATTTCGGACATGTTTACCGCTCAGTTCCGTGAAAACCTTCGATAAAATTTTATAAATTTACATAATCTCTTTTTGTTCTCTCCTTAATTCCGAGTTACCTGTCACATTAGTTATTTTCCTAAAAATCTATCCGGAACGCGTTTTTGACAGATTTTTTAAGTATAAAAAATTTGTGTCGGATGACTGTCAATTTTCAAGATAAAATTTACTCGAACGAAAGATTTACCATCTTCTAAATCACTCGAAAATGCTTCAGTACGTTTCCGTTTAAAAAACAAAAAATTCTGGCAGGGAAAATTATATGTAAAATTTTCTAGTTGTCCTTATATCGATCTCCTAGTTAGGAAAAGGGCGATCATTAAAGGAATCTATAATACGCCAGAGCCTTTAACAAAAGAACAAATGGTTATTTAACAATTTCGCATAAAATAAAATAAAAGAAATCCGTAAATTTATCTGGATTTGGCTTTAGAAATATAAAATTTTATACAGACAATTCGATTTTAAAAGTGATCAGAAACTGCGCCGGAGAATGAGAATAATTTCTCTTACTCTTCGAAATTCTAATTTTGTGTTAATAAAGTAACTCGACTGTCCAAATGCCCAGGCACTCGGAGCCACGACAATAATTGGAGACGAGAAGCAACGATTTCCTTTAATTAATATAGCGACATAACGGTGTCAAAAGACGCGTCCGCGTCGAAGCTTTGACAAAACTCACCATCGATTCTGGCGTGTTAAAGGTAATTAGGAAAAGTTCGTTGGAAAATACTTTTTTCTTTTTTCCTCCGCTCTCCTATACCGGCCATTAAAGACGATTAGACTGTTTTCAGTAATCGTCAGCGCTTTAATTAACCTTTTCTCTAATATGGTCATCGGCCAACGCGTAATTTTCGAATTTGGCTCTTCGTAAGTCGCGTTAGTACTTTATGGTGGTATTTTGTCCTTTCTAAAATTTCTAATAAAACTTTTTTAATTCATTTAAATTCTAATCGCGTCGTAAATTATAACGATTAATATAACCAGATCTATCGCGATATTTAAAAAAAAAAAAATTTCCCGCCGACGTAGACGGAAATCCTTCGATCCACCCTGGCAATTCGCCTCTTCCTAATTTTATTTACGCTTAAAAAGGAATTAACTTTAAGAATAATTCGACTCGGTTACGACAAACTTTTCCGAAAATTAAAATTGAAACCACAACTCGGATGAAAGAAATGTAACCGAAACAATGGTATAGTTTCCGATAAACAGGAAAAGCGCCAGGGAAGAGGAGGAGGAAGTTAGTCGCCCTTGGCAACCGACTGAGTGAGGAAAGGGTTGGAAAGCTAATCAATAGCGAGTAGGAGTGTTTAATTTACCTCCCGGTGCGAAGTAATCCGCGTCGAATAAGGAGACAAATGTATTGGATTAATTTCAAAAAGTCGATTCCGAAAATTTCTCGAATAAATGAATTTATGGCGCAAAATGGCAGCGACAGATTACGCGTCGGCTCTCTCCATTTCCAATTAAATTAAGACGAATTTTAGAGGCTTTAATTTCATAATTGGCCACCGACAACACTCGCTTTTCCGTACCAGACAGACGTAAGAATTCCTTCAGGACTAGCGTAAATAAGTGGGAAAACATAACGGGCGGAAGTTGTAGAAGCGTAGTCAAGTGTATCATTCGCTTCACCCGAGCGTAGAGTTCAGTTTTTTTTTTTTTAAGAAATGAATTACTGTTTTAAAAACGAAAAGAAACTAAGCCAATCAATATCCCAACGTCGGCGGATCTAGACAATTTTACGAGCCTGCTCGTGATGAATGAAGAGAAGTGTCGGATCCGTTTCTACTGTCGGATTTATTCTTTTTTTTTTTTCGGTGTCGGATCGAGTTTCGAACAATTGTGGTCGCTTCTTCCACGGCACGTCTCTCTAGACGTCTACCAGATACGCTGTTGTTACCGACTGTTACTTCAATTTGCCACGATTTGTCTTCGCTTCTTCATATGGAAGAAAGAAGAGAGGAACGAAGCGTCGTATCCAACAACGGATTTTGTACCCGTAATTAAATGTGTCGAATTCGAGTGAATCGATGGACGTAACGCTTTCCGTCTCGTGGCCAGCGAAATAAAACGAGATTTTCTCACGCCACGCTTTACCTACACGCAGTCAGACCCGGTGGTGGTGGTGGCAACAGTAGTACGCGCGGTCGAGTCGGTTGTCATGACTACGCAACGTTGACGACCGTTTAGGTGCCGTCAGTCAGCCTCTGTCTCTTTAAATCGCCGACTAAACGTCGTTTTCTATTAAATGTCCGTTTAGTCGTCGACTTTCTTCTTAAATCTTCGGAAGAATTAACCTTCCGGAAGAAAACACTTCTTTCCTTATTTTATTTTTATTTTTCATTCTTATTGTAATTGGGGAAAGTGTTTCTCGTTTACGTCGAAGAAAAATTGTCAACAGTAATCTACAGTTCTCTTTCTTACAAAAATTAACCATCGAATTCTTGTCGAAATTTTTTTTACACGCCGCTTTTCTTTTTTCTTTTTCTTCTTTAAAATTCTGCTATCCTTATCCCTATTTAACTTCTGAAAAGGTTTATACTTTAACAAAAAAAAAAAAATTATTTCGATATTTTTATATAAATTAATAGAAAGAATCGATTGTAAGTTAATAAAATTCAACAAACGCCCAACCTTTCTAGAGTGGTTGAAGGAGAATGGTCACAAATAATAAAATCAAAATTAATTCTTTCAAAAAACGGGAAGTATTCTTCGATAATTCCGAGACTTTTCTTACTAACTAAAGTTGATTTTTTTCTTTTCTACGTGAGGAAATTTGGAATAATTCCAACTCGAGTCTCGAATTAACATCCATCGAATTTTTAGTAAAGAAATGTAGGTGGCGGCGACAATTTAAAGATAAAACAAAAGCTAAATCGGCGATGTTGACGATAATGATAGCCTATCTCTGTCTGGTGACCGTGATTTTCGATAGTTTAACTGGTAGTAGTAACCATGGCCGGAGAATACGCTTGGCTAATCAGAAAGAGGAAAATATTCGAGCGATTGTTCGCCAGCTCGTATCTTTCCTAATGGGAAAGATTAAATACGGAGATAGAAGAGTTCCATAAAGTGTAAATGTTTGACTCGAATGAACATGGCTGAATTTGTAGGAGAAGCCATAAATTCTGTATGTTCTCCTCGTATTTCCGTTAGATTTATTGCCTACAGAACGTGTATGCGCGCAATTACACGCCACAGCATTTACAGAATAACAAGACTGATCACTCCACCTTTTTCTTGTTTTCGGGGAGAGTAGAATCGCGCGCTTTTTCTCATACCATTTCTCTCGATTTTTTTTTTTTTTTTTTATTTTTTACGAGTTTGTGATTTCTACTTTACGCAACATTCGCGATGATTTCTTACTCTACGTCGAAACAAAAAAATGCGTGTAATATTTAAAGCCACGATTATAGTCTGTTTACGAATTACGTTTAAAAATTCGCGACTAATCAAAATATAATTTAATAACTCGAAAAAAAGGCGACAATTGATTTTTTGCAGCGATAAACGTGGACGAGGAAACTGTTTCGTATTCTAAAGATGAGCTTAGCGAAAGTTGTTAAGTCGGGTTGTGTGTGCCATAACGAAGTCTGGGTCAGCGGGATAGTGGACGGAAGCGCAACTCACCTCATTATAAAGGAGCCCGCATCCCGCGACTGTAATTAGGAACGAACGACTTACAGATTCGTTTTTTTTTTTTTATTTTTGTATGAAGTGGAGAATATTTTGAAATTATGTTAAGGATAAAAAGTCAGGAAGAGTCGAAGAGCGAGAGGGAGGATAAGTGGAGATGTGTCGCGAGGTAGAAGATGTTGCTCGCTAATTTCCTCACCGAACGTCAGACAGGCATTTGATCGATTCTCTTTTCACCTCGGAGTTTCGTTTTTGGAAAAGAGAGCTTCTACTCCATTTTCTTCTACCTTTTTTCGCGCTTCTTCATCGAAATGGGTCGCTATCTTATTTTTATAGATCTAATCTAGATCGAATGGAAGAACTGTATCGGTCTATGTGTGATAAAATGCGGTTGGGTTAGAATTCGAATTATTCGAACGAACCGCATTCTCGTTAAGGTGGGGGATTTCCTAAGAGGAAATATAATCATGAATATAAAATGCTGTTAAATATTAATTCGAAGGGGGTTATAAATTTTTATAAATCTACTTAATCCCCCTTCAAAGTTTGAGACAACACCGGCGCTTTCTTCCATGTCGTCTCCGCATTTCTTATACAAAAACTATGAGCCGCGCATCTCGTTTTAGTGACTTTCGCTTTTTAAATTCAATTTTCTCTTAAAATTACTTTCTCTCGTTTTCTACGCTGGTGAGTCATCCTCCTTAACCGGATAGGTTTTTTTCTTCTTGTTTTTTTTTTTTAAATTTCGGTTTCACCACGATGAATGCCTTTCCTTAATTCGCGTCATCCAGGCCGTTTTGTTTGGAGGAGGGGGAAAAAAACAAAATATTAATCGCCGGTTTAGAAAGTTGTGCGAAGAAAGATTGTTTCGATTTTAACAACAATGGAATGGGAGGCCAAATCGGTCACGCCTAGTCGCAACGATCATGAAGTTCGAGTGTGGCTCGACCAAGCAGAAGTCGAATGAGAAGGATCGTGATGGAAAAGCACTTACATCCAGGTAGAGAGACATTAGAGAACATTTTCCAGTTGAGCCGAATGTTTTCTCGAAACGGTCAAACCACTTCGAAGCAGAAATCCCTCCATTCTGAATGGAGAGAAAGGTCATTTTCAGACTGAGTAAGAGGGGGAGAAAGGACCGTTTGTTTTTCCTAGCCATTAGTCAAGAAAGGTGTCAGGACGGATCCCCCGAAGAAATCCCTTCCACCCTCGAAACGCCGGAGCCAGCTGCCCCAGGGGAGAAAGACATTATAAAAATCTATCAAAGTTTGACCATTTCCAGTCAAAGATGCTATTACAATGCTAATCCTCCGAATGTCTACGTGTGGAGAATGCGTACGTATTAAAAGGGCTCTGTTGGCCGTCTGCCAAGGAAACGAGAAAAAGGCGTAATTAATCTGTCGGATGAATATTCCGACACCACGTTTAACGTACAAACCGGTGTGGTCGAGTTATTAGGATGGAGTCGAATCAAAACATCATCAGATGCTGGAGTCTATCGAGCGCTACAGCTAAACAAACAGGCGCTGACAGGATTCCAGACTTAATAGCACCGCGAGAACCTAATCCATTTATGTTAGCGAAGTCGACTAATCCTTTCCAGGACAAAACAAATAATTAGAAGGAAAAGACAGAGATGCGTCTGTGCCACTAGCGGTGGCAATTATCTTCCAGTCACCTTAGACCCCTGCACAGATTAGCGGTGTTGTCCTTCTTTCGGATAATCAGCCGAGGTGGGGGAATTCTCTCATCGGCGGGGAAACGGCTCATCACCCCTGGCTAATGGATGAAACAAATTAGAAAAAAACTACAAATTGTTTCTTCTCTCTCTCTCTCCAAAGTTTGTTGGTGACGTAAGACGAGTTCGAATTCTCGTATAAACATTAGCTTATTTTTAAGCTTGGCAGCCAGTGAAAGTTAATTAGTTACATAAACATCAAAGTGTCTTCGACTACTTAACAGATAAGCCTATTATCAGCAATACGAGAAAATAGAGTTTTTATGAAATTCTACTAATTTGGATTTTTTTTATCGTGTCATCATTTATTTTCTCTTAGAAACTCGCTTAATCGGGTACGACTGATATAAATTGATACAACTAATAATTAGATTTTTCTATACGGCAATTATCTTTTACATTTCCTGGACAAAATCCATCAAAAGCCAATTATTTCTCGAAAAATACCACCATAGAGTAACCGTTAAAAATATCTCGTTAAAAGAATAAACCCTTTACTTTGAATAAAACTCCCTGAAAATTAATGCGAAATAAGCGAATTAAACTGCGAAATGATTATTATCGGCATGAAAATTAACTTTTTCTCGGAATGGAGCATATTTTGGTAACAGATTTTGGATATAGTTGAGCCAGTCGAAATCGCTCTTCTGCTGGAAGCCTAAAGAAAGAAGCGACAAATGTGGAATGCACCATCTTGTCTAGATGATAAGTGTCGCGAAAGTTGTACGACTATGACAACTGCTGTCGCAGTTACATAACTGCGATTCGTATAAAAGCTTTTTCCTTTACTGCTATTGTTTGCCTGTTATGTAAATGCGCGGCTTTAAATCAATTATAGGATTCGTTTTTAAATTTTCGATAGAAATTTAGATGATAAAAAAGAAATAAATAAGCGATTCCTTCGCATTCCGCTTCGTTACTTTAGAATTAAACGTCGAAAGTTTTTCGTCGATAAATCATTAAATATAACAATTCCAAAATTTCTGATGTTATTATATTTAATGATTTTTATGATGAGCTTTGATTAATCTGATCGAAACGAAAGGAAACTGTCTCAACTAGCTTCCCAACAAAGTTTTAAAACGTGGTCAAATTCCATAAATTTCTTGTGTTTCTTCCATACGGTGGAAGGGCGAAGTACTCTCTTATAAATTGCCCATTCTGTTTATTTTGAAACTTAAACGAGAGTTCTGACAACTAGTAATCCAGAGCGGAAACTAGTAACTCGGGCTATTTTGTTCCGACTCCAAAATGGAGAAACGAAAACAACCCGGTCCAAAGAGCAGTAATCTGAAAAACGTCTCCTCTTTCCAACTCAATATGAGAATACAAGGTTATTGCTTTTGCCCCGGGCTGCAATAACTCCCACCACACAAAATACCTTTAGTTGCTAGAGAGAAGGGATGGAATGCCGAGTCCCTTCAAAAAACATAGGGTTGATTCCCTATGAAATCGTCAAACCCTGTCATCTCGTCACGCTTCTCCTCATCTAACTTCGCCTTTCTATAGATTTATCCCAGATATGAGATCTTCGAATTGCTTTATGGATGAGGAGAATCTTTAAACAGGAATTTAGGGATTTGGGAGAATATGGGGCGGCTAACGAGTTTCTCATGTACTGGAGAATTTCAAGTAGAAAACATAAATTTTTTCTTCTTCTCTTCCCTCCGTAAAAACGCTTGATATTTGTTACACTAAAAGAAATAATGAGATCCATTTTACCTTTCGTCGCTGCAATATTTTTTATTCCAAAATAATCTTTTCTTTAATTATTAAATGTTTTCGTATCGCCATCTATTGATATATAATAATAGTATTTTTAGTAGTTTAAACTATTTATAAGTCACTTCTAGACACCGTATAGCATCGTGTCGACAGTAAAAATGTTATTCGTGCACAACACAGCGTAAAGTAGATGTATTTCGAGTATTCTTAATCGTTGTGAAACTTAACAATAGTTAATTGGTTAAATCGTGAACTCGGCCATGGTAGCGGATGGGACGATCCCCATTGCGGTAGCGAAAACGTGATTCTTGGAAGTTGGTAACCAGATTTAGGAGCTGACCTTCCAGCACGTCGGTGAGGGTGAAGTTTATCATTAGAGGATTGTTCCTGACATAAAACACGCTCGATAACTGAATTAGATCGAGTAAAATATCAAAACCATCCCAATTTTTAATCGAGTAGCGCAGTTGGACGAGTTAATTTCCCCTCCAAACGAACACCGAAAGAATATTACTTTTGATTCTTAATTAAACGAGAGTTAATGGAAAATGCATTCATTAATTAAACAAATTTTCCTAAGAAGGTAAGAACGAATAAAAAAAAAACCGGGTCGCGCTTACTAATTAACCGATTTTCTGGTGAATGTGGGTTCTCTATAAACGATTAAGTTACAAGAGGGAGGGAGTAGAGTCTCGTTTTTGCAACAGCTGGCCCACGTCACTACAATCCAAACCACGAAAGGAAGAATTAAAAAACAAAAAAGAAAGAAAAGAAAACAATAAATCCAAATATTTAATTTTGAATATAAATCTAAACCAATCTGGATTTGTATGATTGATAACGTCGCTTTTTAATTAAATCGTGGCTCGTTCTATTATACTTTCCGTTTGTATCGAAAGATCGATACTCGGAGGAATAAACAGCCAAATACATTAAGATTTATCTTTAAATAATTCTCGAGATAAAATTGTTTGGAGATCTTCTTTCTTTTCTTTCCCTACGGTCGCTCACTTAAATAGGTTAGAAATCTCTCAAAATGTGTCAACATCGTCATCACCCCAGACACATCACACCCCAAGCCAGAAATGTCAACATTGCGGCGAATAAAATATGTTTTAAAAAAAAGAAACTAGATAAATCGAAAAATGTTAGAAAGAAAATGAAAAAAATATATACAGTACCGCACATATATACTGTATATATCGTAGATTGAATTTATAAATCGTTGGCTATTTATTATAACAGAAAAGATCAAAAACTGCATTTAAGTGAATATATTTTTTGCCAACACACTTTGCATGCGTAAGAAAAACTGCGAGTAGTAAACAGGGTATAAAAATATTCTCTTCTTTTTTTTTAAGTATACGTTTCATATCCAAGCGCTTCACTACGTGTCTCCAACAATATTTCGCAACAACAATTATATTAATAAATATTATGTTACATAATAAGATACGTTAATTGCATTTTAACTACTACTACTCCTCTACACTCGCTAATTTTTAAGATATATTATAATCAATACTTTCGATAAGCATAAAATTCTGGTGTCAAGCGGTGTCTGAGCTTTTGTAGTGTTAAAGCTTTTTTTTTGAGCTTGTGTTATGGATACAGTGAGATAATCCAATTACCTATACATGTTTTCATTTGTTTCGAACCCATAGCGTACGTGGCCATACAAAGCCAACAATTATTAATGACCGTTGCGAAATGATGGAAAACAAAAAGATTATTTCAAAAGGGTAATAGAGTAAGAGTAATCCAGACAAGTTTGGATGTAAGGCAATACTGTTAGAAAACTTAGCAAACTCAATTTTTTCACGCATTGTGCAGCAAAAACCATTTCCTCTTAAGCCTCTTTAGAAAATAGATTTTTCTCCTCTTTACTTTGTACAAACCAATAAGAAGGGAGGATATAATGACGTGATACATTTGTCACCTTTCTATTGGAAATCTGATATGAATTAGATCTTATAATCTTGTTTTGTGTAAAAAGAACTTACCTTATCCTTGAGTAGTTCCCTTATTTGGGCCGCCTGATCTCGAAACCGTTGAAGGGATCCCTCCAGTTCGATGCATCTTTCTTGCCAATCCACCACTGAGAGTTCATTTTCGTTCCAAGTGGTGATGCGCACCTCCTCACCACCCAGTAGCGACGATAACAATGCCGAAGTACTCGACACTTGGTCACAAAATTGGACTGGGGGAGGAGGTTCCGACATGATCACCCTGAAAAATAAGATAAAAGAAAATATATGTCAGTCGAAAAAAATTATAGTTTCTAAAAATATATGAACGCTCTATTGTTTTCTGAATAAACCAAGAAGAATCGATATGGCATTATATAAATATTCAACCTTTCCTTTCCATCAAGGTCGCGCCTTCAATCGATCTATTCTTTCTTTACCATTACCGCACATGTTGACAAATACTAAGAGATAACCCAATGGTTCATTAACTATTGTTTCCAAAAGTAGGACACGTGCACCAAATACGCTTTTAGACACAAAATGCAAATTTTAACCCGGTGGTTAGCAGTCTGAGCCACCAAAAACGACTAATGGGCCCACTCGAAAGAGAGGGCGATGCCTGAGATAGTCGTCCCACATTCATCCCTTGCCCTTCTCTCTCTATATATGGACAGTTCCAGCTGCGAGCGGTAGATTGACGTTACCTTGGCAACGGGAAAGAAGCGAATTGGCGTGAAGTGGGTCAAATGCCGCGTTATTCGAGCGAACTTCTCTTATGAATCACGCCCTTGATACGATGGACTCATTCGTCCTTGTATTGGTCAGGTGATCAAAATCGTCAGCCACCATACGAATGAACGACTTCCTTATTAAAGGACGTTCTGTCTAAATAAACAAGTTCTGCACGGCTTAAATCTAGACGCGACAAACAAATAGTTTTCGACAGATAATCGTCTTTTCATCGCCGCTTAAAATTAATAGAAACGTAAAGTTGCCATCCATTTTTTAAACAAAAATTCTTCTATCTTCCTATAAAAAGAAAATGTCGTCGTTCGCAGCGCTACAGTAATAAATTCTTAAATTATTAATGTCTTAATCGACAAAAATGCAAATAGCAAAGAACGCATTCCGAAAAATTAACCTCTACTCGTATATGCAATAGAATTAGCCACTAATTAGCTTAACTTATAAGGAATGGTATAACTTTTATTTCCTTTAATACTAATTACAAAACTAATAAAGTAAGTTAGGATAATTACGTTGCTGTTTTTCTCATCCTCGTTTCGCGTATATGTATTTTTGCTTTGGCTATCGTTAATTATTATTCGACTTAATAAGAATATAATAGGCTTCTGTTAAGCACTGAATTAAGCAAAATCGGCAACAATGATTAGGCTATATATAAGCACTGTAACTGGATTTTTTTTTAAAGGGAATAAACCGAAAACAATCAAAAATATTATAAATTTTTATGATAATCAGAAAATATTAACTGAAAGGGATAAATCTTTTTTGAAGATTTTTCAACAATTCTTCGCTACGGTTTGAAGAACTTGTTGATATCCAAGTAAAAATTACTTTAATTCGATTTTAGTTCCAGGAACGTTAGTTTTAATTGGTTTTATTTGTCGAAACTTGAAAAAAGTTCTGTCTTCAGTCTGGTAAATTGACATTAGAAAAAAAAAATCTGCCGAATCTTCTGGCGTAACAGTAAAGCGCTTTCAGACTCTCAAGTGCATTATCTCCACAGAGAACAACATTCGATTGTGCAACTGGAAAGAGGGCAGGCGCTACAATCCCGCCAAAGTTTTACTGCCACCACACTTTTGGTATTAAAGAGACCACAGAAATATAGTAGGATATTCCCCTGGGTGGGATGGAACTACTATAAAAAAGGTGCACGCTTATCATAATGCAGACATTTCTGTGCTACTTGTCTTCGGCCCACCTGTCACGGGACTCGCATCGACCTCTCCATCTAGATCACCGAACTAAGCCCATTTTAGAGAAGCTGGCTGAAAAAAGGCGGGATACAGTGGAAAATTTCCAACTTCCGAATCTCTTACGCGCCGCTTACCAATAGTTGAATATTCCCACTCTTGGCTGTTTTCTAGCAAAATAATTCCTGTTGCACGATAGAGGTCGGTCGTATTTTCTATTTTCGGGGATAAGACATGGTCGAATGATTCCATAAAGAACGACTAAATGTCACCAGTCGCCAGCACATAATCGAACTCTTTTACCGGATATGAGTAGGTCGGAGTGACACTTCGTGACATATACCTTCATTTATCAGTTAAGGTTCACTTTGGGTCAGTTTTATCGGATGATGTTCACCGTATCCGATCCGAGAGATGTTCCCACATTAAATATATAGAATATATACAGTATTAAAAAATAATAATCCTCTCCCATGAGTTAAAATTACATTAAAAGATTAAATTTCCCATATGGCTTTAATATTTAACGAGCGGTTCTGGAAAGAATCGCCTCTTCCTCCAACGTTTTCTCTAATTTAGAACGATTAAAATATGTCACGAGAGCGTAACCTATGTCGAATTTCGTATCTACAGAACTTGAACGTTAAATATTTTTAAAAGGAAGCTGTCGAATTAATTAATCTCGTTTCAAAATCAACTTTAGCAGTCTAATCATCGAGCCGAATTTAAAAATCAAACAGTTTAAAAGTTATATTAGAGAGAAATCATCGAAGTTTGAATACCTGTCATTTTTAAACTGGAATGTTAAATGATACGGCGTCGATGATCATTAATGACATCACTACCGAATTTCACAGAAATCTATTAATCAAAACTTATTAGTGAAGACACACAGACAGACATCAGAAGGCGTATTGACTTTATAAATATCGCTTTCCTTGGGGAAACAAGCTAAAAATGAGGATCATTAATAACCAAAGTTTATATGTAGTTTCCTAGGTATTTTGTTACGTGTCATAATTTAATATTTACGTAAATATTTCAGAGTATTTCATTTTTAAAGATTCCAAAACTATGTAAAAATACTAACAAATTACTCTTCTCGTCATTAAAAATAATGTAACAATATAAGTGGTATCGCTATTTCTCCATCTAGAAGATTATTGTGGTTTTAAACGTTTATCCGGTCACTATCGGAAAATTTTACTTTAGTAATTTTTATCATTTCGGTGCAATGGGAATCGTCTATTTGCTGATTTCTGTTAGAAATGTCATAAAAGTAGCTTTATATTGGCGATAAAGTGAAACGGAATAAAGATGCAGCGTATTCGGAACCACCAGAAAATGGAATCTTCAAATCCATTTTTAACGATACAGTAACGCCACTGATTTCTGTTAGAAATGTCATAAAAGTAGCTTTATATTGGCGATAACGTGAAACGGAATAAAGATGCAGCGTATTGGAACCACCAGAAAATGGAATCTTCAAATCCATTTTTAACGATACAGTAATTATCACAATCCGATACATTTAATACAAAATATCGGTGACGTCCAACTCCATATTATATAGCAATTGTCGAAATAAAATAAATTTTGCATCTTCTGAAACTGTAAATTAAATTGTGAATTTAAGTTGGCGAATGTAATATGTAGTCTTACAGTTTAATCATTTTTGTTTTGGGAAGTCTTTAACTTATGACATCGCTTAGCTGTGGTACGTTATCGAGGTTACGAGTGTATAGTCGCTAATAATTTCTGCTTACATTCGAAGGAAAATCTTTTACGCTTTATACAAAGAGACCCTATAACGTGCCAACAAATTTATTTTAATTTGCCAAATGGAGGCGAGTCAAATTAAAATTTTTTTTTGTTAACCCAACTAGATATTCGATGCGCGAAAATTGTCGACATCTCACCATGTATCGAAAAATCCTTTGTAGCAACCCTGTCTTTCCAATTTAACCCAACTAGATATTCGATGCGCGAAAATTGTCGACATCTCACCATGTATCGAAAAATCTTTCTTTAATTAATGAAAAAGAAATTTCATTAAATTATAATTTAAAAAATGACTACGCGTTGTATCGCTGCTACGTTACTAATTTTCCACTCGAATTTTCTGAAGGTTAAAGAGAAACATTTCGCAAAACGGGTCGAGTAGAAATTGAAAAAAAAGACGAATTTCTTCAGATATATATATATATATATAAAAACTCGTTTAATTCTAATTTACGAGAACGAGTTATATTACTAGCGTAGTGGACATAAAAAAGTTTCTGGTCTTAATCTAATATAAGATTTATGTCTTTTTAGTCGATAAGAAGCGTGATTACAACAATTGAAAAAAGGTTACAATGTGTCTTTTATAAACACGCTGTACAACCTCTCGAATGTCTTTATGATCTCGAAAAAACCCAAACACGATCATAAAACCTTCTTATCTGAAGTGGACTTTGATACGAAGTTAGAAAGAAATTACTCTTGGAAGAAGGGATACTCCTCGAAGGATTACCGAAGGTTATTGTTGGATGACTGTTATATGTAGAAGCTTTCGCTCTCCAATTTGCACCTCCACACGAATAATGAATTGTAGTGGTACTCTTATTTCTGAAGAGATTCTAACATCATTAGTTCGCTGTTCTCCACCCTAAAGATGATTGGAAAAGTGAAAGAAAAGTGCATTTTCCCAAAGAATGATAGTCTTTGCGCTAGTCCAAGATTTTTCTATCAAAAAATGCTAGAATCGAAATTGAATTTTTACTTCATTCGGTCCTAAAGCCGGACGAAAATCGATTCTTCTTTTTTTTCCTCTCTATCGTAATATAATCAGTAATTTCTGTACTCGATTTTTATATCCCGACTTTAACATTTTTTTATTTTTGTGGTTTTCATGTTAGAAAATTAAGTCGAAGCCATAAAGACGATTCTACAGGATAGCGACGTCAATTAATAATTTGCGCTTTCGTCAGTGAAGCTATTTTAATACTCCTTAATGCATTTGGTTAATTTTATGAAGATTAAAAAAAAAACAAATTCTCCTAAATTATACGATCATTAGCCAGATGAGGTAACGATAGCGCTTTTTTTTATTCGAATTTTTTATTTATAATCGAGTAAAGATAAAATTCCTTTTTCTAAGATTGAATATGTAAATTAGTGCGTGTTCAAAAAATCGCGAGTGCTTAAAAATTTATGTTTAATTAGTTTTAACAACTATTATGTCGATTGCTATAGCTTGGTTCCAGTCAACCCGCTCGAATTTCTTATCAGACACCAGCAATTAGTCCGATAATATCTTCGAAACAGAAAAAAAGACTAAAGATAAAAACTACGGAAGGGTAAAGTATTCTGGAGAAGTCAGAAAACGATAAACAAGCGTGGCAATCTTGGCGACAAAGCAAGACGTAAAGAGTGTCGTTCGAATCTAATACTTCATCGGCAAAGGAAAGAAATGAAGTAGAATGGCATTTCGTTTGTCCTATATCCTCCACATCCGAGAAAAGACGTTTGTCAGGAATTCCAGAGCCGTTGCAGGTCTTTGCATCATCAATCACAGACAAGTTTTCATTACAAGTGAGCACGACATCACGGAACTGATCGCTCTCGACAATAATGGCGAAAAAAAGAGAGAATTTCGGTGAGAAATCCGATTCGAAAGCCAAACTGTAGTTATACTCTTAAGAAACTTTACATCCGTCTTCTAACTTTTTCAATTATCTTCGATTTTTATGTTTTATAATTACCAAAGTTTTTAATATTAATAAGCGATTCTAATTAAAGTGTAGTATAAATAAAAGAAAATATTATTAGAGGCGTGTGACACATTGTGGAAAAATAACAGTTCCATTCTGATGATTTCGAATTTAACTAAAACCATCCAAAAGTGCCAAACCGAAAGATTTCTTATAGAAAAATAGCGAGGATAAAGAATATTCTTATATTATTATAACTGTAATACGTTACGATTATTGTCTTATAACGTTTATTATACACCTTTAATTAAAAAAAAATTCTTAAAAAGTGTTAAAACGATGATAAATTTTATTAAAATCGTGATTTTTGTCTTCGAACGAGCGTCGTTTAAAAGTTTAACGTGTTTAGTCTGATACGACTGTCATAATTCTCTATAAACTTTTCCACGGAGTATAAATATTAAACTATTTATAAATTATTAATATAGGATGAATAAATACGTTGTATATAAGTACAATATAAACTGTATATTTACATCACATCATATAATTAAACGTAATTATAAGTATACTAATTATATTTACATGATCACAGTATACGGTATGCTATGATTATTGTACAATATTGTGTCGATAATTATTAAAAATTGAAATTTAGAGACGTACTGTAATTTTATTCTGACATTTTTTTAAATATTTGGGCCAGAAAATTGTCGAAAATTTTGAATTATGTGCTGTTTCGCGTCTAATCACTTTATTGTTATAGGAATCAAAGATGTAATTTTAGTATTATAGGGGGTGTACTCTACTGAATTATTATTATATGAAATTGAAAGTTTCTAAGGGAAGAAAAAGATATCAGTTAATGCAACGAAACGAAAGCCATTTACTGCAACTAGAGAATTACTTCCTATAACTGAAGATAATCGTATAGTATTGATGCTCGAGTTTAAAACTTTGAGAGACGAAAGTAAAAACTCTTCGAACTGATTGGTACAACATAATCCACGTTCCGTCACGCGTGACAGCTTTCTCTATACGTCACGGAAGCGTGCACGCGTTCCGGGAAATTTACGTCCAAAGAGTGTTTCTTCCTCGTACAGTTCTTTGATTTATTTGGTTTCGGCGTCGACTCGAACGAACGAAAAGATTCGTTATAAAATTGTTACTGTAGAGACCGAGAAGCGGATACAAATATGCAGCATTATAGCTACTTTCCTTCCATCCAAAGCATCCGGTAAGTACAAGCTGGAAGGGATTACCACCATTCAAATCCGCATATCTGCAAAATGTAGATAACCATAATATCCGAGTTTTTCTTCCTCTCTCTTTTTTCTATCTTCTTTTTAAATGAATTAGAAGAGATTAGAAGATACCATCTCGGCTTTTGTGTTAGGCAAAAGCTGCTGAAAAGCGATATGACGTGTCAATACAGTATTGAATAATGCATTCGCAAAGCGAAAATCCATCAAATGATGGCATGAACGGTTACTCGAACATTCTGCATGTTTTGCATAACGGAATTTGTTATTGTTGTGTCTTCGAATAAGCGTCACAAAACTATCTTTCGGACAAGACAAAATACAGTTCATTTGTTCAATTCTATAATGAATGACTTATAAATTCAATGATCATAAGTGTGAACATTTTACGTGATAATCGCATCTTAGTGCATTTTTTTATAGCTCCTGACGAAATATAAGAGGATAGCTAGATTTTTATTAAATAAAACTTAATTCAACAGTCTTGTAAATTATATTTATACGTATTTTTATTTTTACTACCATTGAAACGAGAGAAAGAAAAATTCATCGATCCACAGTAGATTCCTCAATGTCAGGCAATATTTTACTTATCAGATGTAGGTTATTCCATGACATATGCATTATTGATCATCAAGCAGATACGAAAGCCTCCGACATTACATGCAAAAAGATCACATCTCTGGTTTCGATAAAGCAGTTTCTTCCAGGAACATTAAAACCACGTAGTCTTACACCAGTAAAAAGCAATTAGCTGGAGATCTGGTTTCAACAGGAGGAAAATGATTAAATGGTGTGCACGGGCAACTCGACATTTGCATTTTTCCAGGGGAAAGAACAAAAATTATTCCATCCCCATGTTCGACATCCGCATTAACCGAAGGTTATAAAAAGCATCTAGATTGAACTATAAATAAAATAAAATATCCTGGATAACTGCGGAATAAAGAATAGAGTAAAAAAATCATTGATATGTCAAGAAGTTCTTCCTCAAAAACGCTTTCTAAATCCTCTATGAATATTTGGTGTAACCAAAAGAGAGGAAAGTCACAAAAGTTTGGCACGAAATAGCAATCCATTGTGACGTCAGGCATTTCTATATCCTCCTTCAATTTTAGTTTCTTCCCCGGGCCTCTTATGCACGTGACTTGTGTACAGAAAAGGGAAGAATAATCTAAACGTGCATCTACACCGTTTCTTTTTTTCTTCTTCTTCTCCAAATTTTCTGTTTCTCCGCGTGAATTCGACCTTGTCGACCCAAAGAGAGAACGGGAACCCATCCTAGTCCTCCGGAAGTCATATGAGGTGCCTGGAGGGAATTCTCTCTCTTTGCTTGTGACATATTTGAACTCCCTGTTTACAAGAGGTTGCACGTTCTTCGGGATGCGTCAGCCAAAGTAATCAAGGGTACAACTTTATTAAGGGCAAGAGGAATCTGGCTGGTCGTTCCAAACATTATCCAGACATTGGAAGCGGCCATATATCTAGCGATGGCTCTGTTTTCCGGATAATAATAACCAGGTTTGTTCCAGGCAACGAAACAAATACGCGAATTCCATGCAAAATAATAACAGCATTCTTACCATCGATAATTCTTCTCAATAACTACCACTGACCTTTATCCAAAGAGGATGAAAAGTCGACCAGAAGACGGACAAAAGTCCATTAACATAGACCGTGCGTGGGAAAGAGGGCAAATGACGTCATGCCACGGTACAAGAACGGAAAAGAGTATCCGATCTCCCTCATTTCCGGTCTTGGCTTCTGACCTCTGTGACAATATACGAGGGGCACAGTATTCAATCTAGCTGACTAGGTATCGATATATGTTTATGATTTAATTACGTTAGTATAAGAGGGAAAAATTGGTCGATTATACGACACAGAAAAGTGTTGGCGAGTCCAGAAGTGTTTCTAGCAAAACAAGCAACATAATATTCTTGGTCACAGTTTCTAACTATAGTGCTGTCATTCAATGCCCGGAGACAATTTACTGCTTCGAGTTCTATCTTAATGACGGCGTGGAGTGCACGACATACCTTCAACACCGAAACTGTCAAACAATTCCCAATTCAGAGGTCGATGTCCTTTGCAGGGAATAGCCTGAGAGCGTGCTGCAGAGTCACGCCTCGTCTAAGCATTCAAAGCCATTCTTTCTTTACTAGGTCGCTTAGAAACTGATATGTAAATAAATAAAACCAATAAATATGGCACAAAGAAATTCTCGGGATAAAACACCGAGTTTTGATCTTGTGAATAAAACGTAGCGGAATCCATTATTCATATCAAAAACACGCGATTCTTTCCTCCCGCATACGATAACGGAGAAAAGTTTCTTTGCCAGGATACAATTAAAGAAAATCCTAAACTGATAATAATTGGCACAATCCGACCCTAGGGACAAATTAGGAAGCCAGCTTTTCAACTTTTCTCTTTCACAAATCCCAACTTCCTCCAGCGGGTCGATCTGGCAAAGATAAATTCGTACTGGGCCAAGTGGTGGCTTTTTAATTCTCCTTCATCAGAGTAACCCAATCGATTCGGTATCTCGAAAGTCACGAAGTCAGACGGAGAGTTTCTCACGATGGACGTGACTTCCATGCGATCGGTGGCATACTCCGTGACAATGACCGTACATAGTACCTCGTCTAAGTCGTGTCGGTCAATTGGTGTATGCGTAGCGCTCACAGCCAGTGTCTGACACCCACTCTATCATCCACACACGCCCGACAGAAAAAGTTATTACCGTCACATTGTTATTTGCGACCGAGGCGCGTTCCTTCCCTCCATCTCCGCCGACCCCTAGTTGCCATAGAAACCATATTCTTATGACGAAGCACAGGTGTTGGTGGATCGAACTCGGTTTTCTTTATTTCCAGAATAATTGCTCCCACTGAAAATACGCCGAGTCGTATGATTTATTTTCTTCTCCAGACTGTACGATGGATGCGGTTTTGATTATCTACGTTTCGCTCAATATCTTCTCGGACCAAGTTGAGGGTAAAACGAATCGTATACGTATATATAAGCAATGGAGAATTAGAGTCGTAAATCACTCCAACTATGAAAACCTACAATATTTAACTGCTCGAATTATTTTCCTATTCTGCCTGGAAAGAGTACCGAGTTTAAAGAATACATTAGAAAGCGTGCCTCTCCTCTCAGACAATCAAATTGATGAGAAGACACGACTGGGACGACTCGTCCCACGAGGTTTGTCATTATTTCATCAAGCGGCAGCGATGGGACAAGTCACATGATCGTATTTGTAATTGTTCTTTCAGAATGGAGGGATTTTCTCCGAATTAGTTTATCTCCAGCACGGAGAAGGCGGTGTAAATTAAATACAATGTCTCGTCTCCAGTTTACGACTTTGAAAATCGGTAGGAATCGAAAATTTATTCTTTACAATTAATTCGAGTTTCATTCGTTTTACTCGCATTCCAGGCGCGTCACCAAAAGGTATCAATAATTGGTCGAATTCTATCAAAAATGTTACCACCACTCCAAATTATAACGCGGCTTCAGAATTACGAAAAACATTTCTTTTTTTAACAAACAAAGCAAATATTCGAATTTATAAACCAGTCTACTATAAATATATAAAAGAGAGAGAGACTGGAAAATTCATCAAATTCGACAGATTTAAATCGAAATGGTAGTAGTTTATCAATAATTCAATTCTGGAGAGCAAATATTTAAACACGAATGGAGGCGACAAAAACAGCGGGGGTTAAATCTTGTCGTCCAGAACGAAAACAAAAACTTTTTAACAGATTCGACCTTGAATCTTTATTGTCACACATAGAAGGCACGCGTCACTGGCATACGCTATTACGTCAACTTTTTACTTTCTGTCGAGTTTCCTTCAATTTGCGAAGTGCAAAACCGAGTATAACTACCGTAGAAGTAAAAAAAAAATAACTTTTCATCAATCGTATCGATACAATCGATAAAGTCGGCTCATTAACTGGGAAAAACCAAAATAATTCTGGGCAAGAACTATTTCCATGTTCTAAGATCGGTAATAATGGCGTCATCCTACCTTAATGGTTTTCTTCTGCCGAATATCAAGCGCTTAAATCTGCATTAACATAATTGCTTCGTGTTATCCCCATTCCAAGTATCTCATTTCCAATCGAACGAATGTGTTTAACCATATTAACATTCCCCAACGAGCTATAATTCAATTTTTATTTTTATAAAATTTTCCTATTTTTATAAATAGTTATCGACCTCGATCTGACAATAAAATCGATAAATCATAATTATTTCGGCCTTGAAAGAAAACGTTAAAAAAATGCTTTTTTTTTTTTAACTCGGTATTAGGTGACTTATTAAAATACTCTATTATCCGCTACTGATTAAAGGAACGGCTTAAATAGGTCAAGGATAATCGGCTCTTTCTTATAAATTATTAAGAACGACGGGGATATTCCTTATTTCTAAAAAATACTTACATAGTATTTCTTGGCTTCTTCGAATGATTAAACATTTTATTTCCAAGTAATATAAATAACTTGATTAAAAAATCATTAATTTTGATTAAAAAAAGCGGATAGACAAGTTAACAGCCAACACATTTTACTATTCTAAAGATGGCTTCTATTTAATAAAGAAAAGACAATTTTTATTTATATTCCCCCAAAATGAATCTTTAGTAATACAATTGAAATGTTGTCGATCTCTCGGCGCGTGGTGAGAAGTAGATACCTACGCAACAGCAGACATCGTTAACTTTTATAACGTCACTATGAAGAAACATGACGCGGGGTTCGCACCTCCGATTATAACAAGTTATAGCAATACCTGGCCAAAAAAAAATCTCCGCCCGGGGCCAGGTTAAGCGAAAGACCCCTTTTTCCTTACTCCCCCCAGCCGAAGTTATTACGTCTCCATCAACTGCGTTTATTACTCGGAACTGTGACGCCAACAGATTGCGTTCGTTTACGGCCTGCAAACCCAGATAGGAAGAAGGTGAGTGAGTTTGCTTCTCTTAAAGAACCCATCAAAGGATATAACGATAGTATTTCAAACGAGTTTTCGAACATTCGTATCGATTGGAAGAAGTTCGTATTGGAAGGAATAACAGCCAATGATATTCTAAGCTGCAGAACATCTGTAAGGAGTTTATGTCATTCGATTGCTTTTAATGCTTTTTTTATTAGGACAAGTGAGATTTCACTTCTGACTCTATTTGCTCTAAAGATTTTTTCCGTAATAGAAATTCGTGAAGCGAGAAATAACTTTCTTTGTTTTACAACGAAATTTAGTCACGCGGTTTGAATATTGAAATCATTTTTTATCCTTTTTTAAATTCATCTAAAAATAATGATTAATTAAAAAAAAAATTGATTATAAAAAGAAACTGGAGCCATACAAAATTTGAAAATGAGCATTACAGAACAGAGAGGGGTGTAAAAAAAATGCAAACGAGACAGTTGCCATCCATCTGAGTGGAACAGATGTTTCCTGACAAAAATGAGAGCCCCAATCATTCGACAGAGACCAAAGGAAGGGTGAAGTGACAACTGCATGCGAGTTAATAGAACTTGATCACGTAATCAATGACAACTTTCTTAAGCTGTAATAATTTGCAACTTCCGACAGGAAACATTCATTCTATTTACTTTATCGCTCGGGCCAGCTTCTTTTACTCTCAGAGAAGATTCTCCTTATGTTCGTATCAGTTGCTTTTAATATCCGCGAGTTTTGGAACAACAATAACAGCAGAGGAAATAGGCTCTTCTCTTATAACAGATAAAGAAGCGGCACTGACGTCATAATTTCGATTACTATATCAAATGGAAAACTTAAAAGATACTGTATATAAAATGATCGAAGAGTGTGTGTATATCTGTCTTTATCAGAAGACGACTGACATCGGAGTTCGAAGACCTAGAGTCGAACAATGGGACGGGGACACAATAAAAACTCTGGCGAATTGCGTGTTTCTTTCGTCTCCTCTCTCTCTCTATGACGAAGAATGCATTTCCTGTCTGCATCAGATCCAACGGGTAAAGCAACACTATCCCTGCTGGCCTATACCGTCTGTTCTTTTCTCCATTTATCCTCCGCCACAATAAACGGGATAACACTCTATTGATTCCCAACTCCAAAGAAGAAACAAAGAATTGTTTCACCGTCTACCGAGCCGTTTCTGTGGATTGTTGCCAAGTCACAAGATTGAAAAGTTAATTAGCAAAGTTTTATAATCGAGAAATAAGAATCCGGACACCATTCAAGGTCTCGTTTAAAAATACACTCCAGCAAGGTGATGTTTACTCATCTCTCTTGTTTTCAAGTCAGAATATATAGTCAGATCTTATTTCGATCTGCGGATTACGACCTCAAATAATTTCACTGAAATAAGGCGATCAAAATGATAAATTTACTTAAAATTTATCCAAAAAATAAACAGAAATTTCGAAACTAGTGTACCTTCAAAATTTTGCGAATCATCCACCAAATTGGAGAAAAAATACAACATTTATAAACAACAGGAAATCCGGAAACTGTCAACCGAAGTACGACAATTTTCTATTTTCTGATAACATCACTATGACAGAAACCATTCACTTTATACATAGCAACAGATAATAGTGTATTAAGCTTATTAATAGAGCTCGATGCGACGACGTTACAACGCTTTTGAAACTTCAGTAACTGTTTACATACTGTGCGTTAATATAGGTCTACACCGTGCCATCTGTCGTCCGCTTACCTAGTTACGGGGGGCACCGAATGGTTAAAACCGCCCATTATTTCATGGCACGTGACATCCGACGATGGGTCCGGTCACGAATGGGTGGGGTGTGGAAGAGAGCGTGACACGTCCGCTATCTCAATAAAGTGGTGTGATCGAACTAGTTTATCATTCCACGAATAATACTAGTCGATCATTGAAATTTTTTCGTATTAGTAAAACGTTTACTTTTTTAATCTGTTTTATCGCTTATGTGTCTGTATTGTGTACCGTGGTTAGTTAAACGCGATGCGAAGCGAAAGCGATACGCTCCACGTGCTTTCGTTTCGCTTCATAGCGCTACTTTCTGTCGTGTTGTTCTTCGCTTCGACTTTTTACTTAATCCAGATATCGACGGAGTTGGCGCAATCTAAAGATACGATTTCCATTCGCCTGATTTATTCTAAAAAGAAAAGTCAGTCGTCTTTTAGAGTTAGTTCAGAGTGACGTCACGCACTTTAAAAATCGCACTGGTCGTCAGCTAAGCCTAAACGGGAACGGGACGTACTCACCTTCAACGCATTCCGTCTTATATCTGCAAGCACAGTATATTCTTCAGCCCTTTCACCAGCCGAACATGAAGCACAATCACAAACACGTGCGTGATGACACGTTCTCGGCCCGAGCCACGCGACGTTCGCGTACGTACATCTGTCTCACTCTTCAGACGACAAGTCTATGAAGAAGCTGCGTCGAATGCGTTCTCCGTCACTGGCCAGCTATCGTCTCATTGGTCGATCGAATTAGAGGATGTGACGTACTTGGTGACGTAACAGGAAAGCGGTTAGTTGTCAAACTGCACTTTTACTTATCTGAGAGAAGCCGAAGTTGCTTTCCTTTCTCCGTTTAAAACTTACCTTTAATTTAAGCGACAATAAACTATGAAATATCATAAAATTCCACTGTTTCGAAAGGATTAAATTACGAATTAAATAAACATAATATAAGGCGAAATGACTACTAAATTTTAAAAAATTAAATTACGTTAAATTTAAAAAACCATCCTAGCATACATTTCTCCCGTTTCTCATTGAAGTAACTTAAAACTCGTTAGTAACCATTAACCTAATGACCCAACTATCCAATAACCTAAGCTCATTTATTTTTTTCTTACAACTCGAAAAAATATATATAATCCGTAATTATCATTTTGTTTCTTCGTTGTCATTTTTATATACATTATACTGGCTAGTTGGTGATGGCTAAAGTGTTCTCCTTCTTCCTTTCCTTCTCTTTAATAGTAACCTAGACATTTTCCCACGTAACGTTACTGCGCACAATACAAATTGCCAATTTATCAGGGGAAGGAACTTTTTAATTTTTATAATTAATTGTCGTAGGAAAGGACGTTAAACTTTTTATGTCTTTGACCTATATAGGATTTCTATTCTCCCGCTTATAAATTTTGATTTTATTAATTAAATAACTTAAAATAAATCGTGTCCGATAGATCTACGCTCTCGTTATTAAATTGTTGTATAGTTACATCTTAAGATAATCATTAAATTAATATCTATATATAGGCTATATTTAACCTTCTTATAAGTATTGTATAAAATAAAAAACATATACAACATTTTTTCGATGTATATGAGATATAGATAATTGTTTACCGCGTACAATGATTCAGAAGTGTAAAAAATTGATGATCTAATAGGAAAAGTAACAGGAAATCCTTGTTTTAATTTTTAAGATTTCATGACTAGCCTACCCTTCACAAGTTAATACAATACGTATTTGGATAACTAAAGCTACAATTTCAACTATTTATTTACTTAATGTCTTTAAAAAAAAAAGAAGAAAAGAGAAAGGGAAAAAATAGACAAGACTATTACGATGGAATAAATTTAATTAAGAAAAATAGGTCAAGCACATTGTCAACTTCGTCTGTGAAATTCTCACTTACTTCTCCTCTTTAAAAATTTGAATATTTTTGATATTTAAATTTTTGGAAATCAAAACAAAAATTAACATAACAAGAGAAGCGCGAGTATTAACTTCACAAAAGGAAGAGATAACTTTATTAGTTATTTCCCTTCATACTGAAGAAATATTTTCCGGCTTTATTTTTCGCTAATCTTTCAAATTTAATTATTATTTGTAACTAAAATATACTAAATAAAAAAAGTGCGTACTAAAAACTAATTTTACCATTCTACATCGAAAATAGATTTATGTTGTTATACATTTTTTTACATATATTATAATAATGTTGAAAAACGCAATATCAGATTGAATTTTCCATCTGGTCGATAAATGAATTATTATGTATCTTATGATGTTTGCCTAAATAATAAAATGTCAATCAATATTTGCCCCTCTCTTCTTCCTTATTATAATGCCGATGAGGATGTGTTGAACAAACAAAAATACCGCTAAATATCCCGCACTTGGCAATGCAGAACTATCCAATTAAGCAGAGTACTCACACTAAATTGGTCAACACTTCCCGCTGCATTATACAAATTTTACTCAGGAATGTTATATATTCTCTTTTCTAGCATTCCAGCCGGGGTGTTGTTCACCTCAACATATACATAAAATTTAATGGGATATCTTTTTATCTAATGTTATTAAAAGAGTTTTGGAATGTTTTAGTCATTTTTAAAATACCCAAAAATAAATAATATCGTCATATAACATTAACCGATTTTATTCTTTGTCGATCGTGCATAGAAAAGCGAAAGGTGAGTTTACACAAACCAAGAATTATTACGTTAGAGAATAGTGGGTCCGACATTGTTCTTCAATTTTCCAATCGAAGAGAACGCATCAAAACATCTATGATTTATGTAGAAGCTTTGCAACCGTTTGCATAATTTAAAAAGCTAGATAAATCATAACCGTTACTGGGATGTTAGAGAGAAGTGGATTGTATCGAAGATATTCTCTGTCAAATATTTTCCTACATATGATGAGTAAGATTAATGGTAGAGAAATACGTGTTGGGAATCAATATCAGTAATGTATGAGTTGGGAAAATGGAAGATTAAAGTGCTACTGGGGAAGAAGATTCTTTTGTTGATAATTCTGTTTATGAGATTGATGGAATGATTCCATTCACCAGCCTATAGGATAAGACTTAGATTTGTCTCCAAAAGATAGAAATTTCTTACTTTAAGGTGATTCTGAACGATTTTAAAGAACTGTATAAACTATTAAAACTGCACCAATTACAAAAATGAGTTTTACTATCGCTTCTAGATAACTTAAAATCTTACATTCACTTCATCCTATTGAAAAACTGTAACGATATTTCTTATTATCTAGAAAAGTCGCATCTCGGTAATATTTTCAATTTTGCCATCATTTATGAAAAATAAAATTTATTTTTTAAGTTAACATACTGAATGTTATTAATTTATTTTCAAGAATTTCATTTCAAAAATGGTGAAGAAGAACCGCGTGTATCGAAATGTGCCACATCCGCGAGTAATTTCACTAACAAGGTAAGATAAAGAATAAACTATTTTTAATCTTTAAGATAAATTTTAACATTTATTGCATGGTTAAATAACAAAAATCCGATAACAGTATCCATTATCGTTATCTAGTTAAATACAAATGAGGAAATATTCCTGGACTTTATACATTCCCTTGTCTTTAGTCTAGGTCAACATTATCAACAGGTTAACGAATATCAAAAACAATAAATAAAAGTAAAACTAGAAGTTTACGATGATGAAGCTTAGATTGTCTACTCGTTTAACGACAAACTCGGAAAATAGCGTGTTAATAAAGTTTGCAGCAGCTGTCGAGTTTCCAAAATGGTGTTAGGTTCTCCGGCATTAAATCATTGTCATTATAACCTTTAATTAATTATCTTAAAATTGCTAATGTCAGATGCTATTCAACTTGGCCAAGTAATTATCTGATACACGGTGGGTTTATTACCGATCGAGAAAATGGATACGAATGAAGGAACCATCTACACATCTAAACAATCTGCAAAGTAAACAAAGACTATTTTCCTAAATTTCTTAATTGTAATGACATTCTTGTCGTAAGTTCTATATTAAATATTAACTTAATTACTTCTCTAATATTAATAAATCTTATAATTATTAAAGCGAATGGCAAAAATAATAATAAATATTTTTTGGGGATATTTAATTTAAAAGGAAGCGAATTTTCTTTATTTTCCTGTTATCAAAAACTAAAAAAAAAAGTTATTAATCCTCGAAACGCCATCTTTCGTCATTAAACATAACTAAATTTCAAAATGGAAATAAATTTGTTTAACTGTTATAATAATATAAATCCTATATTTGATCCTAATATTCTTCTGTTATGTAGAACTTACGCTTAAAGCTGTAAGCTAAAAAACTGTATTTTTATAGAAATGTTTTTTTCTATTTTTATTTAAAAAATAGAAAATAATATTTTTAACAGTAATTAAATATCTCAAATAGGATACTCGCGATTGAAACTAATATAAAATTACTCAATTCTTGAATTTCTAGTACATAAGTTATTTAAGATTCAATGATGTTTATCGGGAAAAATTATTAACGTGTCTCATTTTCTTAGATTTATTAAATACTGCAGAGTTGATTTAATAACATTCTATTGTTTTCTCGCAATTTATAGATAACCGAAAACTATTTTGATGTTAAAATCCAAATTAATAGCGCAGTTTTCTAAATAAATTTTATGAAAATAGTATTCTCGCTATGCGTTTTATAAATTACTGAACTATTAAAATTAAGAATAAATAATTTTTTTACGAAATAAAAGACTCAGTTGAATATATAAATTGTTTTAGTAGTTCAGTTGTTTTTTCTTTTGGCATTAAAAAAATAAATAAACGAAAAATGTTCTCGAGCGATAGCAGCGTGTATGGCTGTTTATCTGTCCTAACTTATCTTATTTAGGATTAGTTGGCTCCTTCTAGTCTGAATGCTGCATCTAAACTAAATATTCTTTCGCATTTCGTTCTGTATGGAATAATGAATCAATCATCCGGAAATCTGGATAACTAGAATTGGGATGTATTCTTATCTAAATTGCTGCATAAACTTCTCAGATTATCTAATATTGAATTCGACAAATTCCAAGTAAGATAGGACTGGATTCACTTTAACTAATTAGTATTGTTGTTTGATGGTTAATTAACCTGACCGAACGAAGATAGATCTAAGTTTAACAAAATGCAGAAAATACTATAAAAATAACATAGATTCCTTATTAGATTTTAATATTTTAATGATTATATTTACAGATTAAGATACTTCGTTGTTTGATGGTTAATTAACCTGACCGAACGAAGATAGATCTGAGTTTAACAAAATGCAGAAAATACTATAAAAATGACATAGATTCCTTATTAGATTTTAATATTTTAATGATTATATTTACAGATTAAGATACTGTAATCGAGATCACATAGTTTTACAATAATTTAACTTTCATAAATTAGTTTTAAGATCAAAAATATCAGATTGTTTCCAAAAAAAAATTTAATACTTTAGTAATAAATGATGAAATTTGATATAGTGGCTTAATCGAAGAGCTTTTCTGTTTGTTTGTCTGCAGAATGCAACCTGCTGAGAAATATCTACTCACTTTCTCCAACATTTTATTATTATTATTCTCTATGCATATATTTAATTTTGTCTGGGGATCTTTGAAATAATATTTTCTGACCATGCCACCAACTTAATACGAAAGATGAAATTTGGTTTAGAAAATTATTCTCATAATTTTAGAAGACTATAGCGTGCCACGTAGGAGGAATTTTACAGTCTGATTACCCAATTGCGTTCTAGGGCGTTTTGTAAGAGACAAGAATGCGTGCAAATATTTTCTGCCAGCTCCGGTTCGGTTATGTTGTATGAGAAATTTGAACATACGTGTATAGGTTCGAAAACAGATTAGAAAGCGGGAATGTCCATACCCTAATATCAAACAACTGTTGAAATCAGTTTAAATGCATTCTTTAAAAATTATATACAGGAATATGGGGTGAAAGGATCAGTTTTTAGACTTTTAATGATAAAATCATAGATATTTATGCAAAAAAATCTGTAAATTTTATCAAAAAAAAAAAAAATCATTATTAATGAACTCTTTGGTGCCAAAATTGTTATTCAACAGTAAGATTAAGAGTCTTAAAAAAAGCATTTATAACAGCGTGTCAATTGAGCTGTCAGTGAGTAGTAGTACGAGATAATTTAATCAATGAGATAAGATGGGACTAACATTTATTTCTTAACTAATTAAAAAATTATTCGATTATAACAACAACAACAAAAACAATAAAATTTATATCACGGAATCATCATTAAATTTTGTAATAAAACTATCAAGTTTTAAGTAAATTAGAAAAGTGAAATGACGGGACAAGATTGGTGGTGAGCTATCTTGTCCTGTCATCTTACCTTAATATACCTAAATATATATAGATCATTCTTTACAAACAATGATCTCAAACTCAAATTGCTTCGAATGCGCGATTCAAAAGGAAATGAAGGGCCAAATACCTTTAAACAAAATTACAATGAAAGGAAAATATTTATTTGTAATTACTTTCAGTTTTTCTTATAAAGATATAGAACTAACTTTATATAATTATGAGATTATAAAATAATTTTTTCTTATTTTCGACTACTATTCGATACCCGATGACCATGTGAATTTGCTAAAATTTGTAGCCTTGGAGACAGATTACTGGAAACTATCCTCATTAAAATTCTTTACAACAATGATCTCAAACTCAAATTGCTTGGCGGGCCGAATGCGCGATTCGAAAGGAAATGAAGGGCCAAATAACAATGTGAATTTGCTAAAATTTGTAGCCTTGGAGACAGATTACTGGAAACTATCCTCATTAAAAAATTGTAGATATTCATCAGTCAATCTTGCGCAGTAATAAGAGCGAAAGTGGGAGTAGTTACTGATAGCGCAGCGCAGATCGAGTACAGTGCGCTTTAAAGCTTTACATTGTTATTTTATTAACATTAACCCGAAATGATTTTCCGATTGTAACACGTATTCAAAGAAATAACTAAAACATCTTGGCGGGCCGCCAGTGTGAGACTACGCTCTACAACATACATCTGAATCATATTGACGCGAAGTACAGCCGACTGATTTTTGTATAAAAATAACTTTCCACATAATGTTCTAGATGAATCGATGGCATCGCGGCTTTATTCTGGTAGCTATACCTTATAAAAAGAAATATCAATATGACTAAAAAATATAAAGCTTACTTTAACTGAAATGATATAAACTTATTCATAAACAAATAATTTCAAATTAAGGCGTACATGTAGTGCATCATATACAGATTAAATCTCAAAATTCAAAAGAATGAGAAAATGAAGAATGAACGAAAATGAATATATATGAAGAATAAGAAAATGGCGTCGAACTGTTTATCCCCTACATCCCATTTTGGCTCATCTTACTATATTCTCTACTAATTGATCCGAAGAATTTGTTTTAAAAACTGATTTGTTGAATTAGCACGAATCAAATAATCTATTATACGCTTTAAACTGAATTATGCCCACTCTCGGGGATAAAACATAATCACTCATTTGATTTTTTATTAAATAACGTAACTGTATAGGCCAATGTTTTATACAACTTCAAAGCTAGATTTTCGGTTTTTTTTTTAGGTTTGATTTTTCTGTTTTTATACAAGGAAAAAGTTCGAGTTTTATTTTTTGTATTATAGAGAGCGTGGTTCCGCCCACCATAGTAATATTTTTTGACATCGCCGACACGATGACGTTATTTATAACCGAAAAACCACTTTTCCGTCACATCCCCTTTATTTTGGCAACGGACTGGCCAATTTCGAAGAAGTTAGTTCTAAACGAAAGGACCTGTCAAGTTCCAAGAATTTTTTTGTTTTTTTCATAGTACTGTACTAACTTTTCAAGAAAGGATACATTTGAGCAATTTTAATGACTAAATAATTCCTGTTTTGCGCATTAATGATAACTCGTATATTCGACTATTATTGATTTATAAGTATGGTGGTGTAATCTATTTTAAAATAAATCGCTCGACTCTACGACTCGAATTTTCAACTGCAGTTGAAAATTTGAGTGGTAAAGTCGAGCGAAACAATATTTTATAACTCATATAAAGTAATAATACAATACGATTTTTCATCTCCAAAATTAATCCCATAAATAAATATTTAAATGTATTCGAATCATTGAATTGTAGCCTTATACACTATTCTATTGGAATGATTGTTTATTTTAGCTTCATTATTGGAACTCCATAATGTACAGTATAGTCGATACTTTATGGTATAATTTCAGATAGTGAAATTATGCGAAACGGCAATTAAAAAGATGCCTACTGTCAGAATTATAAATACTGCGAAGTGTAGCTTTATAATTAAATAATGAACACTAACACGATTGTTTTATCTATTTTTTTGGGGGGGCAAATTTTAGATCCATCAACTCATATTCAATTTAATTTCGAACGATTCATTACCATATTCTTTATTCATGCCCGAATTTTTTGAATTATTATTCCTGTTTTGCCTATAGTAACATTAGACTTATTTGCTCAAATCGAGTTCAGTTAAGATCCCATCCCTTTGAGGTCGTCTTCAATTATTTAATCTGAAGTCAATAATATAATTTTGGTCCTTCACCTGTCCGCCACGGTCGGAACCCCCATATCCACATGGTATTATAGCTAGTAGAGTGAAATAAATATCTAGTGGTAGACTGGAAACTCGACGCTACCAACCTATGGATAGCTTTTTATGAGCAGTTATAAACGATACCTTTTTCACATTAAACTATAACAAATATTTAGGTCTAACGTGAGCTCGATATGGTAGCTATTACGTTATGTTGGTTTTTTATGAAAAATTAAAATTATTTTTTAGAAAAACTTTATTATAATTAAATGATTACCAAAATATGATAACAATGAAAAAGTTCATAAAAAATAACGTGATAAATTTTAAATATTTCAATTTCTACGCGTGAAATAACGTACTGTACTTAGGATAAATAATAATATATTTAAAAATTTATAAAGTTACTAAATATCTACTAGTTAGAAGTTTGCAACTGTTAACTCAGTGGTTCTCAACCACTGTGCCGCGAAAAATTAAGAATGAATTGCATTTATGTAATTGTATATTAATAGTCAAACGTGGCTGGCTGACTGGATGTCCCTTTTTCAGTCGAACCACTGTATCGATTTCTATAAGTATGGCATCGTTCGAAAGGCCTAATTTTCGGATGTCTGCGACAGCCAAAATTATTTGTTGTTATTAATAATTTACAAATTAAAGAATAAAAATTAAATTGAAATTGTAGTTCCTCTAAAAAGACAAAGTCTTTATATGGCGCTGTAACGTAATAATGAATAAAGTCACTGTATGGTCCGTCGCCAGGACAAGTACGGATACTGTACCTCGGACCATGGTGGAAATATACAAGGTGTGCTGTTGCGCATCCTGTGACGTGTGCAGTGACGTCAGACTCGGAGCAGAGAATAATAAGCTACATTACAAATATATATATTTTGCAACTTTGATATTTAAATATACTGTTTTATAGCTATACTAACTTAGATATTTAAATACACTGTTTTATAGCTATACTTATAAACTAATTGTATTCTATTTGATTCGGTATTAAATATAATATATTGTAAAGCTTTTCAGTATAATATATTTTTCTATTGTAGCGATCAATTTAAGTTATTATATTTTGAAAATCATTTGAGATGTATTTTTTCTTGTTTTCCAAACATTTACTGTAACTGTCAAAATGTGATTTATCAAAATTATAAAAGTTTATTTAAAAGTAAGTTAACAGTAGTATTAATTGATTTGAATAAATACGGGTACAATATATTTATTATTGAAATCTAAGATTAATTTTATAAACTTCTTTTATATATAATTATTATAAGAAGCAAAATTTCTTAAAATAATAGGCGAGTGAAAAGTGATTTATTTTATAGAATCAAACAAAACATTTTCAATTTAAAATATAATTCTGAGAATAATGATGAAAAGTTGTTGCTAATTTTTAGAGCATAATTTATTTAACTTTCATTATTCAATATAATGATAGTTTTATAGGCGGGATTTTGTTTTTACGAATTCAAAATTTTTAAATTTTCATTATTTTTAGAACACCGACTTTTTACAGTTGGGAAGAATTGTCTTATAACTTCATTTTCCAGTCGGTTTTTCTTAATATGTAAAAATTTTTTTATTTATTGAATGTATTTATTGCAAATTTTATTCAATATATAAATTTAGTCATTTAAATATATTGAATTGTGAAGTTTAATTTAATTATACCTTTTCATTTATGTAATCTTTATCTATGGAGAATAATGATGAAATATCCCTACAAGATTGGTATTCTAAAAATAATGGAAATTTTTAAAATTTGAATTTTTTGAATCCATAATTATTCATGTATTAACTTAATTCTAATCTATATATTTAATTAAAAACGTGTGCAGATAAATTGGCGCCACTATTAGAGGTAAGTAACCAAATATGGAATAGTATCCCTAATATGGAATACCGGCATTTCTCCTAATAGAGGAAAGTAACCAAATATGGAATAGTATCCCTAATATGGAATACCGGCATTTCTCCTAAACAAATACTCCTAGATGCAATAAACAGTGATCGTCTATCTCTTTCAATCACTATACGCGCGTACAGGTTTCAACTTGTCAGTCGAACGAGTGTGGAGTGTATGTTTTGTCATAGACTGTTTTCTGAAGATACTCGAGGAGAAACCTGGATAAATGTCTCGTGTGCGGAATCTGGGCACAATGATTGCGCTGGTGCAGAGTTCGACACCTGGATTTGTGATTATTGCAAGTAGTTTAAGTTCCTTTTTATATTTGACCAAAGTTCCTAAATTATCTCATAGAAGTTAAGGTTGATTTTTGGTAGTTTTTAAATATTATTCCATATTTGGGGTACCTATTCCATAATTAGATACCTTTATGTTGATTTTGTTTTTGAGAAATTATAGTACTTATAATTAATAAATATAATAAAAGACTGTTACTATGTAAAGCGCAAATGTATGACTGATTGTAATTATGATTAAAAGTCTTTGATTTTTATTATTTGTTTTTTTGTTCGTAAAAAAACAAAATGGTATTCCATATTTGGTTACATTCCTCTATTATTTTTCCGTGTGATGGTGAGAGGAACACATTTGTGCAAAAATCAATCTTACTTGAACTTGATTTTATCATCATTTATGCCGTTTTATGTCAAAGTAGTTTTATTAATTATTAATAGATTAGCTAATGTTTATCATCAATTATTATCATTACATAATGGCGCCAAAGGTTAAATTCGGCCTTAGGTACATTTCAACTTTTATACAGCCCGCTTCATCCTGAAGATTGTTAATACGGCCCTCGGCAGAAAATAATTGCCCACCCCTGCTTTAGAAAGTTATGAAGAGAACAAACTCACTTCAGATATAGTGAAATGTCATGTTTTTTAATTGCCCACCCCTGATCTAGAGTGAGCAGTTGTCCAAGGTAAATATAGCCACTGACTTCTTCTAGAACCATGTTATCTAGTTTTATCTTCTGTTGATCAGCAAAATTATTGTACCTGACCTTAGTTTTACATATGTTTATTCTAAGTCCTACTTTCTTGCTTTCTGTGGCCAAACTTTGTATCATATTCTGATTCTAACAAGACTACGTCATCAGCAAATCGTAGATGATTTAAATATTCTCCGTCTATTTTGAGACCAGTTTTATCCCAATCCATATGTTTTATAAGAACAAGAAAGGTGTCGTAAGACAAATTACATATAATTTACTTTAAGTATGTTATTTAGTATTCTTAATATTTATTATATAATATTGTAAGGTTCCTTGAATTATATAACTATTTAAATAAAATAACTCATTCTGGATACGCTGTGTATTATATTTCTTCATGTTCAATGTAGTGGATTCTGTTAGAAATTGTGCACAGTTGTGTATTGGTGCAGTTGGATATCCTGTCAAATACATTTTGTCCTTCACTCCTTCTATGCTAATGTTTACATCAGTGACACAATCATCATTGTATTTACAATGTCAAAGAAGGCTCTTATATTGAGGATGGGAAATAGGATAAGCAATGTTTTTTGATGTTTGGAGCAAACTGTTCATCCAATTTTGATGTAGTTTGTTTTTTTTTTTATGTTCAGAATAACATACTCAAGACATTTGTAATTGAAAATATTCTTTTATCTGTTATGGCTTTAGAGTTGGAATTTCCATTTGTCTTAATTTGCATATTCAAAGTTACTCTGCAAGGTCACACAAGACTTCATATATGTTTGTATTAACAGATTCTTCATAATTCTGTTTGTGATTTATTGGGGGTGGAAGAGACCCTTAGTTCACACTATATATTGATATACAGGAATACCTCGATTATCGCGGTTATTGTTGCCACGAAAAATACAGCAATAATCGAATCCGCGATAATCGGGATAAATAATGCACGTAAAATGGGTGATCACTGCTAAGGATTTTTCAAATCTATTAATTAAATTTTATATACGAGGTACAAAAAAATGTGTTTAAACCTGCCAATCTTCTAACCTGATCACTCTACGTTTCTTCTTGATAGCTGTGGACTTGATATCATCCTTGCTTCTTTTAGAATTCATTGTAGGGGTAAATAAGAAAAGAAATAAAATTCACATGATGCATGCCGACTTTAGAGATCCCGGCACCTGATGCAACTTTCTTGTAATATCTACTCAACAATGTACAGTATTGCTGAATAACAATATTGAGAAAAATGATAATTTTGTGCTCCCAATGGCCGCATCATCTGTTTACCGGATTACTGGGTTATCCTGTCCACGTACTTCAGGTAAAGACAGACAGTTACTGATGAGTGGTGAGCAAGCATTACTGAGTTATCCTGTCCACGTACTTCAGGTAAAGACAGACAGTTACTGATGAGTGGTGAGCAAGCGCCGTCAGATAAAAACGAAATTCTAAAGAGAGCTACCTGGAGAACAAATGTAATTCTGGTTGCTTATATAGTGGGCTATATCTTGAAGCCATGATAATTTGAATTTTGAGCACAATAATTGAATTTTGGTATCAAATTATAAACCACAATAAATCGAGAATCACAATAATCGAAACCGCGATAATCGAGGTATTCCTGTAGTTGAAAATTAGATCTGAAAGCACAGTTTTTAAATGTGAATCGAATTAAAATGATGGTTTTATTTTTATATATTTTTTGATTAGTAATTATAAATCTTTTAACTGAGCCAACAATTTGCTTCCCTCACATTCAGTTAGCTATTACATCAATTATTTATTACAATAGGTCTTAATAGAAAGATAATTTACATAATTATTTATTTAGCTAATTTTAATAATATTGAGCCCACTAATATTTAGATTTAAATCACTTGATAGATCAAATCTAAAACAGTTTTTCTTCAAGAAATGTTACAGAATTTTCTAAATAATCTTTTATGAAAATTCTCTTCTTTTTCTTCATACTAACTTTATTTTCCATATTTCATTTTATGCAAGATTTTTTTATGAATATGTACTGCAATGTATCTATCATCAATTTTTAACATTTCATTTAACTTTCCAGAATTACACTTCTTAAAAAATTATTATAATATAATGTAAAATGACATTTTAGATCATTAACATTTGTTTTAATGCTTTTTTTTTCTAATTAAAAATACTTTAAATTTTTTTAAAATACTTCATTTATTTTTACAAAATTTGAGAGAATTATTGTTTCACTTATAAAAATATACTGCATGAATAATACAGTAACTTTAATATGAAAAATATTTAGTTTTCAGTAAAATTTATTTTAAATCAATTAAAAAAATGCTGATTACACATTTCATGTACAATATTTTATCAGTTCAAAATATGCCATTTAAGAAATTTATCAAATAGAGATCATCAGAGAATAATGATTTGATATTTAACATTTTATTGTTGTTGTTAAAAATTTTGAATAATCTATAGATTCAATAAAAATATTAAGAATTTTTTTCAGAGAAGTTACTCAGTCATCTGGAGAAAATAAAGTAGTGTCTGATTCACCATCATATTCCAGTCCCATTAGTTCTAGCAATAATTCTACTTCAAAATTTACATCTAAATTATCTACAGTGAAATGTAATAATTCAGGATCTTTACCAAAGAAAGAAGCAGTTTTTAAAAAATCCATATTATGTGCAAGTTTTCCTAGTCGGAAAAAAGATAGTAACTTAGAATTAAGAATTCTTTCTCAACCTGAAGAACAACATAGAGCAAGATATTTAACTGAGGGAAGCAGGGGTTCAATTAAAGATAGAAGAGGAACTGGATTTCCAACAGTAAAGGTAAAAAATATATAAAATTATTATTTCAATAAAATCTTGTTTTTTTGAAGTATTCTGGACCAAAAAATTAGACTTTGAATTATGCAGTTTTGAATTATGCGATTTTTTTTCCCCCCAAAGGACTTACCTGATTAAGTAAGTAAATTCTTTTTTAAATTCATAACAACATATGTTGATTCTTATATATAGTGTATAGATGCACAATTATATATCTGTAAAAAGGCTTTTTTACAAAGTTTTTAATACACACTATTGCAAAAAAATCAAAGATTTGCTATAAGTGTATGAAGCAGCCTCTCTCAAACTTGCTCAGTTGCTCATATACTGACAGATATGTCATAAATGCATCTTCATAGACTACTTAACCTAATTGTGGGGATCAGAAACCCCCATTTCTCTGTTGTAGAGATGAGTCAAAAGTCGAAATTATAGTTAACTACGCAGTTCGATTGAAAACAGGATGTATCAAATTGCTCGATTGTTCTTTCGAAATAAAAGTTTAGGTGTTTATTCGAGTGTCAAACATCGGACACCTGAGACATCTGTAGTTATGAAAGTAACGATAGCATTCATCCCCGGGAAAAAGAGGTGAAGAAGGGTCAAACAAAAAAAAAGAGCGATGTTGGAGGAGGTTGAGGCTTTTTACTGGGAACTCACTTTTCATAACGTTGAGCTTTTGTGCTGATTTGAGGGTTTTTTGCTGAAGTTGATGTTTACTGAGATGTTACTCTTGAGTTTTGACTTGTGCTGAACCGTCACCTGCTCACCGAAACATAGCTTGTATTGAACATTGCTTGACCCAATTTGGATACCGTTTAGTCATGTATGCGTTTACAGCAGTGAAGGAGAAGAAAGTCGATTCCAGCTCCTGTCAACTAAAGTGATCAATTGTGTATTGAACTAAAGACTGTTAATTTAAAAACTAAAGACTATTTGTGTGATGGACGCTGGTCAAGAGAAACAATCAACATCTCCAGGTAGACCTCTCACTTGTTTGTCTAGAGAATAACTGTAAAGTTCAAATCTCTTTTATTTGTTTAAACAAATAATAATAATGAAGCTGTTGAATTTTATTTCAATATTGTACTCCATCTCAATTCTTCGAGTTGTATTGCCTCATTCGTCATCCTTACCCACACATTGAATGTGGACCACTTTTAGGCCACTTTTTAAGCCTGTTTGATTCCGCATTTCCGATTTCCACCCGGAAACCTCACATAATGAAACAGCAAAATCAGTCAGATATATCAATATTTATGAATACTGCTCCTTATATTCACTTTAGATTCATCTTTTCCATGTACTCTTGAAACAATGAAATTTTAATCATTTGTTTATCTAGATTGAATAAAAGGTATTTGTTTACAAAATTTCATAGTTTTCATTTTATTTTTTAGCGGTGTATCATCATTTTTGCAACAGAATGTATTTTAATTAAGACATTCTGAAATTGCATAAATAGGATCTGATTCTAAAATCGTTTTTACAAAATGATCCCATTCACTTTATGTATATAGATTCAAATACCATTAATTAACCAGCATAGTGTAGTTGGATTCTGAGGGACTCAGCACCATCTATTGTGCTATGTGAAAATTTTCAAAAATTCTGTATCTTCCAGATTTGTAGATTGGATTCAATTGCAATAAGCATATTTTGCATTCCATTTATGGTTTTAAAGAAAAAAAATACAGTGCATCTCTCCAAAACCGAAACTACACTTATTGTCTGACGATTTTTACTCACAAAGTTTTTTTTCTTTATATTTAATGTATTTTCTTAAATTTGCTGTTTTAACCTTATAGGTTAGTGCAATATATTATTATAAAGAATAATTAGAGAAAATAATAATACAGTAGAAGCCACTTATTAGAATCACTTTGGGACTGATCTATTTTGATAACAATAACCGATTGATAACATTAAGCAGTGCATGTCAAAAAAGCATAATTTTCGATTTTTTTTTATTATATAGCATATACTGTACTTTGCTGTTATATGCAGTGTAATCTCGATTCATCGTTTTGCCGGGACTCCCGAAAAAACTATGGATACAAGAAAATGATAGATGCGGGGATATAAAAAATAAAAAATTGAAAATTAGATTAAAAGATAATGCTAATAATAATAATACAAAGCTCTCTAACTGATGGATGAACACTTATTGAACTTTATACTGTATATTATGTAATCAATTAAGCGAAAAAGTGAAGTGAAATGATTTACACTTAAGCTGTTGCCAATTCTAGTTTACGGAAAATCACAAAGAACTAGAGCAATAGTAAGAAAATTCTTATATCAAAAATAATTTTTAATTTTTTTTCAATAAAGGGAATTATAAAATTGCTAAATCTCTATATCAGCAATTTTAAACTATATATTTCGTCATCAAAAAAAAAAAAAAAAATATCAGCAATTTTAAACTATATATTTCATCATCAAAAAAAAAAAATTAAAAATTGCCAGATCTGGCAACAGTAAGGCCGTGCAATTCATAAGGGCAAGACATACATAAAACCATCTAAAGGCGCCGTGAAGTTTTGAAAAGCAGTCATATTTATCTGTATGAATTTTATTAAATCAAAAACTTACATCTTTTTAATAATTATTAATTAAAAAATGTACCCAAATCATATCTTTCCATTTAAGTCTAATCTGCATTATTTAAAATGGTGGACAAATGTTTATCTTCGGATTTTCTCATTTTTTGACTAAATTTGGGTGAAAACGAAGCAATAAATGAACAATTAACAAATAATATTGTTTATTTTAATAGATTTAACCAATATTTTAGTATTATTTGCAACATTTTTTTAATTTTAAATGCAGTATTTTATAGCGGTGTATCGATTCTGATGACAATAACCAAATTTCTGATTACTATAAGTGGAGTTTTCCTAATGCATTTTAATATGGATGATTCGGGACCATAGATTTTTTATAACAATAAACGCTTGATAACAATATCTGCGATTACAATAAGCAGCTTCTACTGTATATTGAAATATATTATTATTATCTCTAATATTTAATTTTTTCTGAAGTTTTTTTTTTTGAACATGCCCACTTTTTACATTATCAAGTTTTTTAAAAAATGTTTCATTCACATATTGGTGTTATGGATATATTTTTGCCAAAATATATCCATAACACCAATATGAAAGAAATTAGGTGGATTTCTGTTAAATATATAAAGTAATCACAAACTGAATTTTGCTAAAAATCAGCCCCCTCCCTAGAACCATATTCGAAAATATAAAAAAATATTTTGCTTAAAATTTTATAGAAAATAGTCTTATGTAATGAAAAAATAACACTTTAGTTGAATTGCTCTAATAATTATTCCAAAATATAATTTTAAGTTAAAGCTATATCTCATTTGCATATTATGCATCATATTAGAAAAAAAATTAATAAAATATTAGATTTCATAGGAAAGATCATAATTTTTCATTTATTAACAATAAAACATTCATTTATATAATAGAATTAAAAAATCTTTAAAATATTTAAGGGATTTTGAGGTATAGAGATTCAAATTTAGCTCACAGTTGGTTTACATAATAATGCAATTATATTTTCCTTTGAATTCAGTGACACGCCCATGTTACCAAAAAACTCGGATATAACTTTTGGCTCCTCAGTTATTTAGAACATACCATCTGCTGCCAGAAAAACAATAACATTTTAGAGATTGACCAACAGTAAAATATTTATGATGATTTTGAAATATGATACTTTGTTTACATAATAAAATTGGATCGGATTACATTAAATTCAATAAAAAATCAACAAATAAACATAACTGTATTAGATTTTTTTATTTGATAGAAAACAGATATCGGAATGGAATAAAATCAATATTTTTGCAGGAATGAGAAAAAAAAATTGTTTTTAATGATGCGAGTGATTACCTGGAGTCCTATGAAACCAACTATGCTGTGACATTATTTTGTTTCAACTACACTGTGCTGGGTTAAAAGATTTGTTCACAAATAAAAAGTACAGTATTTGTTTATTTTGGTAATTTTTTTATAAGGTATTTCTTGGTTTACAAAGGTTAGTTATTGGAGATTTAAAACTGTTCGTTAAGTGGAAATTCATAAATTGGAACTCATTTCCTGTTAATTTCAATATAAAAATTTTTAATTGGTTCTAGAATACCAGAAAGTCATTGCCACAACCTGTTGATATTAAAGCATTTTTAAAGCATTAATATAAATATAATTATGAATACTATAATACAATAGTTTACAATAGATATTATCTACTTAACCTATTGTTTATCATTCAGCTTTGAATTTCAGAGCTGTTAAGTATGAAGTGATCATTGAATTTAAGTTTAATAAGATAACCACTTTCCAATCATTGTGGCTTTATTTATTAGTTAAAAATTTTTAAAATTTTCTTCAAATATTGACTTAAATTTGTCATTCTCAAAATTCTTCATTATGCTAAATAATTGGAAAAAATAAATCTAATTTTTTGGATGTTAGTATTGATGTTTTCAATTCTATATATTAAAAATTCATTAATTATAAATTTTATTACAGTAATTATTTTTATAAAAATAATAGACACAAAAGTTTCTTATTTAAATTATTACATCAGTTAGTTAATTTAGATATTTTCCAATATATTAGAAATTTATAGATTTGGAATAATGTGTAATTATTATTTTATGAATTTAAATAGTGTTATATATTTTTACAAAATCTTTGGAAAAAAAAGTAATAAATGTGTTATGGATACTCATATTATTGATACAAGTTAAGAGCCATATTTCATATATCACATTCTCTAATTAAAGTGGCAATGAATTTTGTCTTACAAAAAATAGTACCTAGAGTAAATTTAATATTTATGATATGATCAGTAAAGAAAATAAACAAAAAAAGCATTTATTTAAACAAATTACAGTGAATAATTGATTGCTAATTAAATAGTTTTTCACAAAAACAAAAATTTTTGTTTGCAAAAAAAAAATAGTATAGATTTATGTTTTTTGTTAAATTGAAAATTCATAAACTAAGAGATATCTGTATTCGCTTTTAAGTCTATAATATTGATTCCAGATTAACATACAAAATTTGATATTTTAAGTTTTATCACCACCAAATTCTGTATTTTTATTGTAATTTCAGTAGTTCTTTCAGAATGAGATCTGTTTTGATTATACTAACAATCAAGTATTCTGAGAATAGATTACTAAATAACAGAGGGGATGATTTATTGACCTCATAAAAAAAAGTGGAAAGATGTGGCATGGTAAAGCAATAGCTTATATTATTGATGTCTGGATTCAATTTCTAGATCCCACATTTTTCAGATTTTTTTCAGGAATGATTCAGATCTGCTTGTTAACCCCATCTTTCATCTAATAGTAGACCTCACTATATATATGGGTACTTGTAATGGCTCCAAGAATAGCTCCACCAGTTGAAAAGCTGTGTAAAAACAATAAAGAATATAAAAATAAAAATTTTTGTGGTCGACTTACAAAGGGGTTCTGTTTCAATGTCTCCGTCGTAAGTTGAAGACTTTTTTATTCTTGATTTGTTTGATTTCTGTTTTAATATTTTCATGAATTAAGTTTCTATTTAACTTAAAACGGTTAAGCAAAACTTTCCTCCTCTTCTTTTTTACATTGGAATTTTCATCAGTAGTATTATTACTCTTAATGAACATGACAGAGTTACGACGAGATACAGTAATAATGTTTTTGCTTGCTGACTAATGGCAATGCTGTGATGTGTATACAAAAGCAATGTGATATATGTATGTATATGAAGCAGCAAAGTTGAATTAGAGAATTTTTAGTAATTTTTTGTCCTTCGTAAGTGCGAATTGTTGTAAGTTGAGTCATTGTAGGTCAAGGACTACCTGTATTTAAAATTTCTTGTATATAATCTTTACTTTTGAGAGGGAGCCAATGGAAAAAGTGCAATCCTGTGTTTAAAAATTTATTCAAACTGTATTAACCTTTTGCTATCTTCATATAAAAAAAAATCTGTTTTACGCGCCCAAGGAATATGAAATACGATATTTAATATTCGATATTTTGCTATAACTTTTTTACTTTTTAATTTTTGGCACGAAAACTTGGACGTGGGAACACAGTCGAACAGGTAAATTTTTCTTCTTTTTGATGAATACTGTAACAAAATGCTTTCGGCTTTATCTTTCAGCTGGATGACATGTTCTTGCAAAGTCCGTTAGTCAGAGATTATAACACTAGCGAGGTTGTCAGATTTAGGTGAGTTCTCGCATATTTTATCATTTTTTTAAAGTTGTTTATTATTATAACAAGAAAAATATTTGGTTTTTCAGTAGAGGAAGTGTTATCGTCGACTGCCACATATTTTTGAATAGACCTATCGATAATATTGCTCAGAAAATAGGTTTAATTTTTGTAAGAAATTTGGAATTTGGGCACGGAACACTTCCAGCTGGAACATTACATGTAGATATACAAACTATACAATTTGTAGGTGAGAATATTTTTTATATTGTTTGGATTTCCGTAAATATTTTTCATTATTATTCACACATATTTTTTGTTTTCAGGTATAAGAGGTGTAATTCCTACTGTAACTCCATCGACTCCTATTTCTGATGGTAAGAAAGATAAATACAATTCCAATTGTACTCTAGACAAAGATACAAATGGAAGTTTATAAAAATTCTTATTGTTTTTGATAGCTGCTTGGTCACAGTGGAGTGAATGGTCTTCCTGTGCAGATTCGAGAGGAAGATGCAATCCAAAGAGCGTTCAGAGCAGATCTCGAGAATGTCGAACCATGAACGGTGAAGGAACTCGTTTGTTGAATAGCGTGCCGTGTCACGAAGCTGGTAAAAGTCGAAAATTAGAAATTAAAGATTGCATTTGTGAAGTTACCGATTTGACTACAATCACGATTCCTACCACCACCACTATCAGAGAAACTACTCGAACCACACAACCATTAATGCAGCCACGTAAGTATTGAAAAATACTAATGTCGAGTACTGTTGTCTATTAAAATAAACACACCAAACTTCCGTGTTAACTTAACTCTTTATATCAAATTTTTATTCGAAAAGAGTGTCATATACATTATTAAAAACTATGATGTTACATTGACATAAAAAAGCTTTATTTAAAATTAAACCTTGATATCTCAAAAACTCTTTATATCAAAATTTTTTTTTTCCCGTGAGATTCGAGATATTGAATATAATAATACGATTTTATAAATTTTAACTTATCAGCGAAACAAAGCGCTGATAAGTTATGAATATTTCCTGTAACCGCTTGAATACTTTTGAGGTGTTAATGATAGTCATTGGTATATTCATATATTATCGTATTATTATGAAATCGTATTATTATGTAAAGATTATTATTATGAAAATATAATTTATGAAATCATATTATTTACAAGGGGCCAAACTTTCCCAAATTTTAATTTACTGGATCAAATATCGTAGAAAGAAGTAAGGATAAACTAAGAAAGAAATGTAGGAACATGATAGAAAGAAGTAAGGATAAACTAAGAAGGAAATGTGGAACATGATAGAGCAGTTTATGATATCTGTAAAAAAAAAGTAAGGATAAAATCTGAAGGAAATGTGGAACATGATAGAGCAAGTCGTAAGGATAAAATCTGAAGGATATGTGGAACATGACAGAGCAAGTCGGACAAATTCGGGCAATCAATTCTTGAATTTTTGGGGGTCAAAAGATCACAATTATATTAATTAATTTGGATTAGGTTCGAATTAAAGGGTTAATTAAAAATTGTTTACTTTGAGTTGGAGATTATGGTTTGCTTCAAATAATAAGTACTTTGAATTAACCAATATCATATTTATGAGGATTTACTATATTTATTTTTAATCTTGAAAATAATCTATATATCTTATGAAATACTGATTTAGCATGCATATACAGTAGAACCTCAATATCTCGAATCTCACGGGAACAAAAAAAAAATTTGATATAAAGAGTTTTTGAGATATCAAAGTTTAATTTTAAATAAAGCTTTTTTATGTCAATGTAACATCATAGTTTTTAATAATGTATATGACACTCTTTTCGAATAAAAATTTGATATAAAGAGTTTTTGAGATATCAAGGTTTAATCTTAAATAAAGCTTTTTTATGTCAATGTAACATCATAGTTTTTAATATGACACTCTTTTTTTCCATGAAAATTAGCATCTAAATATTTCTGCATCTTATAAACCAAAGGTTGAAAATCTGGATCAAGAAAAAAAACAGTCGGACAAATTCAGACAATAACACAGCTTGACAATCAATGCAGAAGTGGCGTCCTAGATTCTGGAGGGAAATATCTAACGGTTTTTCGAAATCACCTGATTGTTTGTTTACATAAGTTATATTTTAAATTTAAACAATACAGTAATTTTTGTGTTATCTGCAATCAAAACAAGTAACTAGTAGACCTCCGAGCATGCACAAAAAAGTTCCTGTTTTAGTTATTGATAGCACATCTATGTTCTTTTCTTAAATTTAAATCCTTTGTTTAGATTCCGAAAGTGAGAAAAAAATTCATAAATATTTTTAATTTCTCTAGCACAAAAATTATAAACTAATTTGAAGAAAAATAGTAAGGGTTTTGAAGTAAATACTTCGAGATAACTATTGAGATTGCATTGGTTTAATACTAAAAGTTTGGGGAAAAATTTTTTCCATATATCAAGGGTTTCGAAACAGAGGTTTGAGATAACAAGGATACACTGTATATGGCTTTTTTTTAAATCTAAAGATATTTTGGGTTATGATGCAGAATATTATTCAGCATCAATATCAGTGACATTTCCTTATAAACTAGTTTTTTGCTGGTCCATCTATGGTACCATTTTATTCAGTATTAATATTACTTGATTGTGACAAGCATTAAAAATAAGGCAAGGCTCTCTCAGTTTTTAGATGTAATATATATATTTCTGTGTTAATTATATAATGTATGCAATTAATATATGTATGTATATATATATATAAGTCAAACCCCTTTAAGATGCCACCATCCATTTGGGATGATTTTGGTGGCTAATCAGGGTTGGTGGTTTAT
>AYEL01077807.1:0-30499 GCA_000484575.1 Olivierus martensii
AGTATTTGCAATTTTTCAGCTAAATACAGATCCTTGCGATCACATACATTTTTTACAATCTTAGCATCATTCCATAAAATATCAGTGTTTTTCTGATAAGCCCTTTGGGCTAAGGCCATGCTAAGTTCTCCCCTGCATATACTATCTTTATGCTCTGAGATCCTGTCTTTGAAGTTGTGGGCGGTAGCCCCAATGTAAGCTTCTAGCTTGTTATCATCTAAATTTCGTAAAGGAATACTGTATACCCCCTGATTTATGATCATTTGGCCTTTTACCCTTGTCGTTGCAGAGTATATCAAAGATGGTGGGGGCCCTTTTGTAGGTGTGCGCTGCATTAACAGATTTTAAAGAAGTGTTAAGGGCTTTACTTGCGTGGAGTCGGTAGGGTATGGAGAATGTACGTGCAGGATGGTTAGAGGCGAGTTGGTTAGAAGCATTATTCTGGCTAGAAGGAGAGGCCTGCTTGTCAAACTTTCTCTTCACATTTAAATAAAGATTTTGCATAAACTTATTAGAATACCCATGTTTCCTGCCTATGTTAAAAATCCTGTTACACTTTGCTCTATGGAACAACGTATTGCTACAGTGCATAAAGCATCTACCAAAGTAAAAAGTAAAGTCAGATTTTTTAAATGACCAGGGGTCAAAAGACCACCTTGGGATGATAACTGGAGTGGCCGTTGGTTTCACGTATACAGTAGTATGGAAGGAATTTTCTCTCGCATATATTTCTATGTCTAGAAAGCTCACAACAGATTAGCTAGCTTGTGTCAACTTAAGGGTAAGGCCGTATTCTTCTCTAGAGAAACGGTTTATAAGGTCAATAGCCTTGTCAGTACCTTTCCACGCTACAAAAAGATTGTCTACGTACCTAGAGTATAACAAAAAGCTGGTAGAAAGGTTGTGGTTAAGTTTTAACTCGATTTCCCTAATAACTAACTCTGCTAAAACCCCGGCCATGGGACTACCTACAGGGACCCCTTGTCACTGTTTATAGAAAACTCCATTGAATTCGAAATACGATTCGTGGCAAACTAGGTATGCTATTTCCTGCAAGGGAGCTGGATCTTGTTGTTCAACTGGGGTAAGTTCTAACAAAAATCTATAAAAGGTTAGGCAGGCAGCATTTAAGTTTAAAGATGGATATAAGGATTCAAAATCCAAGATAGTCATACACCCGTTTTTAGAAGGTGATGATGCCCTTAATTTTATCAAAAAATCTGTGGAAGAGGAGACGGTGTGCGGATAAGGAACCATAAGGGTGTTACACCAACTCGCTAGGTGTTTTTCAATATAATAAGTTGGAGAACAGAGCTTCTCAACAATAGGTTGGGCTGCCGGCGGTTCTTTGTGTGTTTTCATATATGCGAAAATTCTAGGGCAGGCTGGGTTAATCATTTTACGCTTAGAGATGAAGGTGGGTAAATTACGTCGCCTAAGGAGCTTATTGACTTTGGTTACCAGCCCTTCCGTGGGGTCTTTAGCAAGAATCTCAGCCCTAGACTCATGAATATAAGCCATGTTGTAACTGTTTATACATCTTATATGTTGTCTCTGTTATGTACAAATAGTACTTATTAAAATATCCTAACAAAAACAATAAGAATAACTGACTTTATCATCAACTGCACAAATTTGAGCTTAGACTATATGATTATATGTAAAAAAATAACCAATCTTAGCCTATTAAAAGAGATTCTGAATATTTGTCATCATAGTCATGATATATTTGTTAAAAATAATATTCAAATAAATAAATTATAAGAAATTCCAATAAGAATAAACTTAAAATTTTTTATTTATATTACAAAATAAAATTTTTATATATTGTAATAAAGCTTAATGACAAAGTTTATTAATTTATTTTAAGTTATTTGGCTATAATGAACCTGTAACTTTACAAGTATTTATTGGAACTGACCAAGGGAGAGTTCAGCCTCATTTATTTTATCAAGCAAGTCAAGTATGTGGGAAAAATTCTACACCTTGCATCCAGACAAAAATAGATGGAACTACAGTTTTAGAAATTACAATGTTACCTGATAAAGACATGACTGTAAGGTATAATAATAATAATCATAATTGTCTTTTTTTTTTTTAATTTGAATCTAAAAATTAAATTAATTTTCAATATATTTTTAAGTTGTGACTGCATTGGAATTTTAAAAGAACGAAATGTTGATGTAGAGCAGCGTTTACTGAATTATGGTGGAACTCGCAGCAAGAAAAGAAGTACTCGTTGTAGAATTATATTCCGTGTTAGTGTTCCTATACAAGATAACGTAGAAATATTGCAAGTTGCATCTGCTCCAATTATTTGTAGTATGTAATGATTTTCATATTTTTTCAAACTTTATTTTATTATAATTCATACAGTGGATCATCAGAAAAAAAAACAATTTATTAAAATATAATTAGATCGGAAGAGCGGTTCAGCAGGAATGCCGAGACCGATAATGAGGGTGTTCTGGACGTCTCTGTCCCAGAGAGAGAGGCCGCTGTTAGGAGGTTCTGGATAGCGGATCTTCATTGTTATATTCGTTAAAGAAGGTCCATCGCAGTCTTTCTGCTTCTAAGCCGTCACATTGACAGGAATCAAAGAGCAATTAACAATTATGCTCTGAGATCCTGTCAAAGACAGGATCTCAGAGCATAAAGATAGTATATGCAGGGGAGAACTTAGCATGGCCTTAGCCCAAAGGGCTTATGAGAAAAACACTGATATTTTATGGAATGATGCTAAGATTGTAAAAAATGTATGTGATCGCAAGGATCTGTATTTAGCTGAAAAATTGCAAATACTCAAAAGTAATAAAACTAATAATGTATTTAACATTAGGCAGGCTGACGGGCTCAGCAATGCTTGGAAATATGTCGTTACGAAAGAAGTTTAATCTTTATTATTATTACTTCCTTCTCCCTATATAAGAATAATTTAACCGGGTTTTAATGTTCACAAACTGTTTTTTGTTTATAATATTATATAATACTTGAATGTTAAAAAAAAAAATTTTTTTTTGAACTCCATTCTATTTTATGTTCCATTTTAGAACTGCTTGTATTCTTAAGTGTTATGTACATATATTTTTGATGTAACTGAAGATGGGGTGCCTTGAGCATTGAAAACGTTTTTACTGTTTTAATAAAATTTGTTAGTTAACGCCACTGCTAAAAGTGCTCTTCTTCCGGACTATAATTGTAGTAAGTTAAGCAGTGTTTTTTGGTTTTCTCATTTATTCTTTGGTTAGGCTTATAACTAAATGAAGTTATAATCAGGATAATTTGATGGCTTACAGACCAATCAATCTTTTAACTATGTTTGGTAAAATTTGAGATAAATTAGTTTTAAATAAGATTAATTGATTTTAGTGAATAAGGAAATTTATAATAATAAATAATTTAGGCTTAGGCCAGGGAGATGCACATCTGAGGCAGTTAAAACATTATTAACTTTATTAATGATTCTAAATCTAGTAGCCTGCACACTATTGTTGTACCACTGGACAACAAGAGTGCATTTGATTGTGTGTGATGACTATCTTAAATACTTTATAGAACAACAATTGTTCAAGAAATTTATTAAAAATATTAAGCAGTTATTTATTAGATCATAGAGCAACAATTCAGTCTAAATCCTGTAAAGTTACCATTGATATTGAAAGAGGATATCCTCAGGGGCCTCCATCTGGACCAATCCTCTAGAAAACTGTTTAATGATTTGTTAAATATTTCAGATCACTTCCTGGATGACTATTATTTACAGATATATGCTGATATGACACCATCTTGATGGTAAACATGTGAAGAAGTTAAGTCAGACTTACCCTATTATTATTTTCATTATTATTTAATGTATTATATTTAGTTTAAGAGTTAACTCACTTTTCAAGTTCTTCATTTCAACAATTAGAAATTATGAGTTATGGACTGGAAGTCCACCTCCCGATGAAGTGTCTCAGCTCTTGATGTCATCTATTCTAAATCATTTCAACCGATCCAATGTGAGAATATAAGAATGATCTCTTATCAATGTTTTATATTCAGTACATAATTAATTATAGAGAGGATGACATGAATTGATTATTCTGTAGAAACTTGAACTTGTTGAATGACTTATGTAAATGAGACAAACTCAGAAGTGTGAAAGCCACTATGATAAAAACATGTGCATAAAGACACAGAGGTGTTGTATTGCTTGGAGCTGATTTCTGACTTTCTAGGAAGATCAACAATTGCTTGAGTTTGTATCAAAGAGTGGCGATAGTAGATCTAATTAATATTTATGGTTATATTTATTGTTGTTTTGAATATTTGAATTTTTTGTCTTGTGCTTTATTATTGTCTAAATAAAGCTTTGGTTAACACTTTTTTATAAATGTTTGAATCAAATAAATTATTTTTATTATTTAACTTAACTGTTTTGGAAATTTATTCAATTTATTAATAATAGTTTCTAACATTGTTTTTGTTATTTAATTCTAACACTTATTTGACACTTTAACAACTGTAAGTTTTTCGGTTGTTCATTTTTGCTTTGTCATGTAGATGTTAATGTTTGTTTATTTTCAGAAACAGTAAAAAGACCTGAGCTCAGGCTGGACTCTGGATTTTCAGAGTTGTTAAAGCAATTAAATTTAAATTATTATTATTATTATTATTATTGAATATTACAACTTTGCAAAGGATAAAAGTATAGATAGCCTAAAGAATAAAACTAACTGTTATAGAAATTAACAACTGATTTATTAATAATAAATTTAAAATTAAATCATCTAAAAGTAATTTTGTACTATAGGCAGAATAACACCACTTAAAAGGATGATCAGTCTTCAATTGTAATGATAAAATTACTCAAAAATCTTGCTTAAAATATTTAAGTGTGATGTTGGATAACATATATCTTGGGTGGACTATATTAATTATATTTATAAGAAAGCAATTATTTCTTTTAATTGTCTTTTAAGCTTACTGAATCAGAATGTAGAGTTTGCAGTAAGCTAATGGCTCTACTGTTTTAATAACAACAGTGGACATGCATTTTTATGCATCTCCAATTTATGAACTATTTAGTTTGTCCCAAAAAGTCCCTAATGTTAATTAATGCCATTCCCATTTACAAACTTTTTTGGGGTTCATATGAGTTTGTAAAATCAAGAGTCCAGTAGCTGGAAAGCAACACAACTCACACAACCAAAGATTAGAAAGGAAAAAAGATAAATATTTGATTTTTATTAGGAATATCTATGTTTTTTATCAATTACAATAAAATATTCTTTGCATGAAAACAATAGGTGTAATAATTTCCTATGAACATTATTAGAAACTAAAGATATAATATGCTCATCTCTCATTTTATGATGCTTTCCATCCTACTGGATATTTAAACAATAAGTCATACTAATATCTACTATAGCCAAATATATCCATGAAGAGATGATCCATTAGTTGAAGAATATAATTCAATGAAGCAAGACCACTCATAAAAAAAAAATCAAAAGATGTGGAACAGAATTGAGTCTGGTACTCCAGGTAGTAAGCCAATGTTATATCACTCAGCCATCTGCCAACATTATAGTCATATAGATCATAAAGGACACAATTAATGGCTGAGCCAAATCCACTCATATAAATTTTGAGTATGAGACATGCATTTGATCCAGCTTCCTATGAATAGAAAGCATATGCATTTCCACATGGCCAATTGATTGGCCATATGGAAGTGCTTAGGCTGATTGTATTATTGACAGGATATACTGCACATACAGAAGTAAAAACAACATACAAATTTTAATAAGTATTTGTAAACAATATAAAAATTGGAATTCTTTACAAAGAAAAGCTTCTTGTATAGTGTTTCTGATGATGTTGGCATCCTTTAAGCATTATTTCATATTAAAAAGACATCTTATTTGACTTATAAATTTCTCATTAAATTGAGATAAAGTTCTTAAATCAAATTTTGATAAAAATTATATTTGCTTGCAAAATCAGGATTTTTTTTTATATCAGAGTCTCATAAAAAATAATATTGACCTATATTTATTTTATTATTATTAGATTGATGCATAATTCTGTAGCGTTTTAAATATAGGTTTGTTAAGTTTGTTTAAAATTTTTTTTGAACTCCATTCTATTTTATGTTCCATTTTAGAACTGCTTGTATTCTTAAGTGTTATGTACATATATTTTTGATGTAACTGAAGATGGGGTGCCTTGAGCATTGAAAACGTTTTTACTGTTTTAATAAAATTTGTTAGTTAACGCCACTGCTAAAAGTGCTCTTTAACCAAAGAATTTTTCAAAAATAAGGAAAATAACTGAACTCTAGATATGAATTGTAAAGGATTATAAAAGGCATCAGCAGAGCTAAAAGCTCTGAAGTCCTGTCATTCCCAGGAGATTTTTGACATTAATATCATTAAAAACTTTAGCCACTTCACTGTGTGTAAAATAAACATTATTTTCTATATGAGGAATTAAACTAATATTTCTACAAATTAATTTTTGATTCTAGTTTTCCTCATCTTTTTATCTCTAGGAAAGAAATCTTGCAGAATCTTATTAAAAGTCATTTCAATAGAATCAGTATAATCATCCATTATGACAGTGGTTCCCAACCTTTTTGGCCCCCATAACCCTTCAGCTTTTAGTTAATTATCCAGTACACCATATGCATGCACAGGAGGTGCAAATGCTATGGAGATGAGCCTCAAGGGGCACTGATTTGGCAATTTGACTAGTTATCTTGAATGTTAATCAGGCATTTTGAGTTATTGGACCCTGCAGTGAGAAAATAGTTTATGCAATCTCACCGGAATAGCCTGGAAATGTTGTTGATAATTATTTTTGGAATATAATAAAATCATAACATACTTCTGAAATGTCATATTGCATCCCTGGGGTCCTAGTCTCGAGTTTATCGTGTTACAACGCATTCGTGTTGGTGGTCACGTGATACTGCTAACTCCCTATCAATTCTGTCTAAACGTGGGAGTTGGTGTCACGTGATACTGCTAACAGGAATGCGTTGTAACACGATAAACTCGACTAGGGCCCCTGGTTGGGAATAACTATATTATGACAAGGCACTACAAGCAGTAAACTTTAAATAATTTAACCAAATTAAACAAGCCAAACTTCCCCTGGCAGATAAAGTTTAAATTATACTTTTTACAACGATTATTATTTTCTGAATCAAAGCTATGGTGCCACCATTTGTTGAATTAATAATTAATTAAATAATTTAGAATTTAGAACTAAGGTGGCGCCATCTAGAAAATTTGTTTAATTATTAATTACTAGATGGTGCCACCTTAGTTCTAAATTCTAAATTATTTAATTAATTATTAATTCAACAGATGGTGGCACCATAGCTTTGATTCAGAAAATAATAATCGTTGTAAAAAGTATAATTTAAACTTTATCTGCCAGGGGAAGTTTGGCTTGTTTAATTTGGTTAATTCGTAAAATGGTTTATCCCCTGTTAGTTTGTTGTTATTATGTTTAAATAATTTATTAAGTACGGAACATTTTCGATCCTAAAATGGATTCTCTTCAGCTGAAGAGGATCCAAAACATTCCTTAATTAATAAATTATTTAAAGTTTATTGCTTGTAGTGCTTTGTTATAGTGGACTTTTATACATAATTTTAGCAGAGTTTATTTTACTAGTTAGTATAACATCCTCCATAGGAATAAATGAAGGAATAACAACTTTTTTATACTTATTAAAAACAATTCTATAAGGGCTAAATCAAATATAATTGTTATTATCATTACAACACTTTCTTCATGCTTTAGTATGAGTCTTGTTAATAATAGTTTTATAATTCCTAAAGGCATTCAAATATTCATTTTTGTAATTTTTTTTACTAATAGGATCTAATTTTCTCTTATATTTCTTAAAAAGCCCATGAACATTATTTCTATTGTAACATAGTATAGGGGGCCATCATAGAATCCTTTTTCCTTATAAGAAATCATTGCTTTATAAGATTTTACAATATTGTTAAGATTCACAACATAATTATCTATATCAGCAAAAGAATTGATACTGTCAAGAGTAACAAAAGTTCAACTATTTGTGAATTATTCACAAATAGACTATTGTTGTAACTTATTCATTTTCAGTAGTTGAATAAGTCTCAAATTGTATAGAAGATAATCGTCCTTTCAAGTTTAGTTCTAATTAAGTAATTTCAATTTCTGTTTTAAATTGTGATAACTAACAGTTATCATCTTTAAGGTATTGCAGCTTAACCTTCAATTCAATAAATTTTTATTAACCTGATACATATCAATCCAATTCTCCATTAAAGTGTTTGAGTATGTCAGGAGAGGACTTTTATTAACAGAAATTAAATCTAATATTGCACATAAATTGAATCAAATCATAGCCTCTGCCATACTCAACTGGATTATGCCAAATCAATGCTTTGGAATTAAAATCGCCACCAATAAGGGCAAGTCTATTAAAATGTAAAACACCCTCTAAGAAATATTCAAGACATCAAAATTGCAATCATGGGGAAAATAAACAGATAGTGTCAAAAAGAAATTGTGATAATATATAACACAAACATTAGCCTCATGTATATATTGGTGAATTGTTTAAGAAGCATAATATCGATATCTGTATTTCTTATCAAAAAAACAAGCTTTTATAATATAATTACTATTTTCTTTAGGAAAAATGTCCACAGAATCAAATAAGGCTATTTTATTTTTATACAGATAAGATTCTTAAACTAACATAATGTCAGCATCCATGCCTAATAAATAAATTAAAAACATCAACCAAGGTGGCTGTCTTACTCTTATGGACATTTATTTGAATAATTTTAAACTTGTTAACCTTTTCTAAATTACTTTTCATTTTTGTTAAATTATCATCATTAACAATACTATTACTACTATTGATACCCCTATTTTTATCATTTATTTATAATAGTATTATTCATATTATAATAAAATAAACAAAGTAGCAAATTCAATAGTTATTCATAATTAGTTTTCTTAACTATCAGTATTTTCATTTTCTTTATGGTTTACTAGATATCTCTCTTATTTTAATAGTTTATTTAATTTTCATCAGTTTGCACATTTTGCAACTTTGTCCTGTTAGGATATTCCTTAAATAAGTGACTGAACAATGGCTACATTTCTTTGCAATATGATCAAATCCAATACAATTGTAACACCTCAAAAGAGATATAAGATTGTCAATTTTTATTTCTGCCCATTCAATAGAGATAAAAATCAGTAACTTGTCATCATTAACTTAAAAGATTCAATAAAATCATTCAATTCAAATATTAACTGAAAATCTTTCTGCTTTTTTATAGTTTTTACTTATTATTAAAACATACACATGTCTCAGTACTACGCTTGTTATTTATCTTTCAAATATTTCATTTATTTCAGTATTTTGACCATACATGAATTCGTTTACTTTATATCATTAATATATTTTTGAATGCTTAACATGATTTTAGGATTCCATTTGAAAATATTCCTCATACTAACTCTATCTTTTAACTCATCAATAATCTTTATTTCTTTTATTAATTTTCAGAATCCTTATTAATTTCAAGCTCGATACACAATCTTTATTTTAAATACTTTTAATTTTTTCAGTATTTATACTTAAATTATAAGGCTTTACAGAATTCTTAATTGTTTCTGTTATTTCTTCCAGATTAGAATCTGATCCTAAATCTTCTTCAATTATAGAAACAAATACAGCAATTTAAATATTTCTATTAGAATTGTTTGATAATTTTTTTAATATACTTTTATTATTAAAAACTACTACTATGTTTTGTCTGTTTAACTACAATTTTAGTGTAAAATGATTTATTTATTTATGGTACAACTTCTTTTTGTATGGTGTTAATCATTCCTAATATCTCAGCTTCAAATATTTGTATTTCAAGAGTATATTTTCTAATCTTTCCTCTCTCTTGTTAAGATTAGATTTATAATTTTCAGGCATTAGACTTAAAATCTTATTCATTTTGCCAAGCATTTTAACTTGAACAAGATTTTTAATTTTTCAATATCCATTCTTAACTAACATACTTAAAATAATAATTATAACATATAAATAACCATACAAAATAAAAGAATGTAATCTATTGTCACTATGACAATAACCAGACTCAATGTTGCTATGACAATAATCTTGACCAGTCAATTCAATGGTGAGAAAACCAGCCAATTGAAAGTATTAAAACAACTGAAACTATTATACGGAATTTTAAAATAAAGCACTAGAATAAAATAATAAATTAATCCAAAAACTACTAAATAATTATAGACTAAACCAATTGAAAACTAAAATTAATTAAATTAAAAACCATTAGAAAGGAGTCATATTCAAATAAAAGTTGCCGTAATAATAACTTTCCAAGTAAAGTGGTGGGAAGGTAGCCAGAATAATCACAGTAAAATAAAAAGTATTGAACACAGAATCAAAACAAATATTCATTCAGAGATTCCATTCATCAAATAAAATAAACATTTAGCTTTTAATTAAGAATGTTTCAATAAATAAATGTTAAAAAATTCCCACTCAGCCAGTAGCTGGTGACTGGAGCAGGTCTAAAATAGTCTTAAGGTAATTCAAGAAGTTTTAAATCTACATCCAAGTAACTTTCATTTCTGAAATTCTCTTTTAGTAAGCTATCGAATGATAAATATCACAAATCACAAAAATAAGATTTGCATACACTAAACGAAAAAGAATTGGGAGCACCACTAAATAAATCTTGATCAGTTGTCCTTCACCAGTTGCTTCTGTATTAGATATTAGAGATATATTTCATATTAGGAATACATCAGATATCTATCATTTGAATTATTTTCTTTTAATCTCTTATTTATTTATCATTTACTTTCTTCTAATATAGGAAAAGTTGATTTAAAAGAAATGTATTACTAAACAGTCATATGGAAAAGTAGAACTCTCGACTTGAAGAATCTGGTTTTGAATCTTGAGAACTTTTTCAATTTTTTCTAGCAGTATCGTTTACATTCTTGAATATTCTAGTCAGTGCTATCAAGGCTGATCAAATTTTGGTGGGATCTTAATTAACCTATTGTCTTGTATACCCTAAGATGATTTGATGTAAAAGTCTCCAAATAACAATCATTCATCATAATATTAATTAAGTTATTTTGGTTTAAATATTTATTTTAAATCAAAATTTGAAAAATAAAACAACTTTTGTAAATTCTTTCTGTTTTGGACTAAATAGATAGGGAATAATTTTCTTTATGGCAGAAATGCAGTTTGTTATGATTCTTAAATCTGATTTACTATAATCAAAGATTTCTATAATTTTTCCCTTTAATTTTATTTGTTAATTTTACATTTTTATTATCAATTTTTTATTTATCTTATTTTCTAAAATAATTATTTCAGAATTTAGGTCCTTATGATATTTTGTACTTATTTATTTCTAAATTAAGAATTGAATAAACAATAATAATACTTTCTTTTTGAAATTATTTTCAGATAAAGAAATCAGTAACTCTATTACCAGTATAAAATTGTTTGATCTCATGGAAAATTCTGAGGTTTCCTTGTTGATTTTAGATGTTAGATCTTCAATGGAATATGAAAAATCTTGTATCAAATATGATTCTTGTCTTAATATACCAAGAGAGATTCTAAAACCAGGGTATGCTTATTTATGCTTTTATTTTAACTCTTAAGTTATTTTAATTTTTCATATTGTGTGTCAGATATTATAGGAAAGCCAACTTCAAAAATTTGTGATCAAATTTTTAAAATGGAAACAAATACTAATAATCATTAGATAATTTTTATTTATAAGTAGCTATTATTAAGCAGTGCATATTTATATCAGACTTCATATTGAAATGAAGAAAGCTTGAGTAAATTAAAAATCATTTGAAGTTTAGAATCAAGTTATAACATATAGAGTATTATAATATTTAAATATTAATTGTTCTTTTGCAAAATATTTATTGAAGTGAATAATGAATAACTTAAAAGATAAAAAATGTAGTTTAATGAGTAACGTTTTCAGTTGCAACTTTGGTTTTGCTATCTTTAACTTTTACAAATAACAATATTTTATATTTTACAATTATTTTTATTTTTATAATTTCTATAATCATTGCATAGATAGTTTGGAATTTGGTATCATTTAAAATAAATAAATATAAATTTTGTCTTTTTTTCTTTTTTTTTAATACTAAATTTAAACACTAAATAATTTATAAATTTACTGGTATAAAGTTTAGAATACATAAATATTAGCTAACATTAAAATGCAAACTATCGTCAGAAAGCGTATGTATTTTATTTTAACACAAATAAAATACAAAAACTGATTCATGTATAGCATCTACATATAATAGTATCATCATCATCATTATTATATCATTAACTTATTATTTAATTCTATAAAATTGCCCATTCCCACTAAACAGACACAATAACATAATAAGTATACTTCCTAAATTTTTAATGCAAAAGACATATTTGTTCAATACTGTAATTAATAGGCAATTATATGTTTTACTCTATTTACCTATCTAAAATCAAGAAATTTGAGAGAAAAATAACTTTTATAAAGGATGATTAACTTATATTTTAATTGAAATTGTGAAGATTTGGATATTTATCAATCTTGTGAGAATAAAGAATTTTGAGAGTTACAAGAGAGAGAGGAGACAGAGAGAACTGAACTCTCTGCTTATTGTTAAAAATTCCCTTTTCTTTAAAAGGGTCTGGTTACTCACTTATTCTTCCCAAAATTTTTTGGCCATTTAAATATTAATTTGAATTCTTGTAACTTTAAAATCACCCAATTTTTAACTGAGCATGGTAAATTCAACTATTATTTACACAGGTTCTAAATTAAAGATTTTGGCCTATGTAACTATGGCAGCAATGAACCTGATACTGTGTGCCACATTATATTTGACTGCTCTCTGTTTCAACCCTGGCGTAGAAAGCTTATCACACATTTCACAGATCGACTTATTTCCTGGCTCCACCAATTGTTCTCAGATTCTGTAACCATCAAACTTGTTAAATTGTGTTTCTTAGACTGCGCAACTCTTTACGGCCCACAATCTTTGCACTAGTTTATGGTGATGTTGTTTCCTCTGTGTCATTTTGACATAGCTTGTTTCCCTGTAGGGAGACATTTCTTTGTGGCTTACCAGTATTGTGGTTTTCTCCCCTCTCTTGTGTGAGGCCCGCGGCCCGCAGAGCCCGCAAAATAACGAATGAGCAGTTCTCAACAGCGAATGGCCTATGAGCGGCGTGAAACGTGAATAAGGATGAGTGGCGAGATTTAGGATACAAGGACGGACTCGGAGACAACGTTCGTAAAAACAAACATCTTCCTTTATTAAGGAGAGAGATTTTATTACATTAAGTAACCGACAATGGAGAGTGGAGGACAGATACCTTTTACAATTTGGCTTCCTCCGCTGGATGGTACTTGGTGGTACTTGGTCGGGCAACTCTGTCTGGGATTAGAGGGCTGAAAGGTGCTCCTGGAGGAGTGTTGAATGGCACTATTGAAGAGTTGGGACGCAGAACAACTAACGAAGTCGGAGATTAAACTCTTTCACCAGGCTGACAGATTCTCTTGCTCTGATGAGCCGATGAGTTGTCTGTCCACAAGGCACTGGGGAATCAACTTCTCTCAAGGGCTGGAACTGCCTGCTTGCCCGGGTACAAATCGTGTTTTTCTTTTCTCTAAGACAAGAAGAGAGGAGACGTCTTCCAATTCGGGCTGGAACCAACTGACTTTTTATCCAGCAAAAGGAAGAGGTGACCGTCTTAAGATTCTGCCAGGAACCGACTGACTTTCTTTTTCTGGATTCCCAGTCTTTCCCTCTTGATAAAAATAAACAATCATATTTCTCCCTTTCCTGGGAAGTTGGCACCTAGTATTTTCTCCCCTCTCTTGCCTGGCTCTTTTCCCTACCTTTTTTGGGTTCTCTCTGTACCTTACAATATTTATCTTTCCATTTAGTTTTTCCTATGGATTCTTTTATTCCAGCGTTTCTCAAACTGTGGGTCGCGACCCTAAAAGGGGTCGCGAAGCGAAATTCTGGGGTCGCAAAAATTAAATTCAAACACTTGAATTTCAGTTTATATGTAATTTCACAAACGCCCAATATTTAACGTATGACAACTCCAGCGTGATGTGGAGTGATGTTTCCCTGGCCCTCAGGCCACTACACTTGCCTGGCTCTGGCCGAGCCTTTTCTGTATGCCTTTTGGGTTCTCTCTGTATCTTACAATAGTTACCTTTCCATTTAGTTTTTCCTGTGGTTACAGTTTTCTTTTATTCGGTACTTTGTCCATATCCTTTCACTCCTGTATTTCTTTCCTTACTTTGATTAAATCTCGGACTGCTGTAAACTCTAAATATTTCCATTTCTTGAGCAAACTTTTTCCACTGTATTATTGGGGTTTTATTAATTTCAAACACTCTCCCTTGTTTTTAACTTATACAATCTTTCACACCATTTGAACCTCTCAGTACTCTATGAGTGGAAAGAGGTTCTTCTTTACTCTCTCTCTCTCTCTCTCTCTCTCTCTCTCTCTCTCTCTCTCTCACAAAAAAAAAATTTCTCTAATCATATCTAATTAAAGAAAAAGTTCAAATTGAAATTCAGTTCTTCATTTGTCAAAGGAAGATGCTGTCTCTTATATCTAATTGGTTGAGAAAATTGTCAGAATAAATTTTTACTGATTTACTTTGATCAGGATCTATGACTTCTAATCATTAGCCCTATTGGTTGTTTCTCTTTTAGGTATTATTTATGAGTGTGTTTGACAAAGTATAGTATTTCATTCCATCTCTCAATCTAAAAGATTATTAAAAAATAATAAAGTTTTCCAGATCGATTTTGTTAGTTTTACAATGTAAATTGAAGTTATTATTACATTTAATTCTTATAGTTAATTAAGTTAGAAGAAATTTTTGATAAGGAACTTAAAATTATATATTATTTAAGCTTTACAAATGTTCTTTTAAAAAAGAAGTTTCCAACAAAATCAACCACTGTAAAATAGTTTGTAAAATAGTGACATAATCTTCAAAAGTTATGTTGTTGGGAAAAAGTTCCCATTCCTGACCATCCTCAGTACCAAAGTCGATTTCATTTAATTCATCAGAACTTTCTTGTATCTCTACTTCTACTAAAGCAAAGCCAGCATGATGGAAACAATTTTGAATCGTTGTTTGATTAACATTCCTCCATGTGCTCCTTTAAAATAGTCAATGTTTCCAATAAATTGATTTGGAAGGAAATTTTTTTATCGAAGGCGTCTATAGCTCGTCGAATCATCTCTTTTCTGTAATGAAATTTAACCATTGAATTATGCCTTGGTCACATGGTTACAACTTCAAAGTGATGTTTGGAGGGAGAAAAATTAACTTTATGGCTTTTGATGATGACACTTCACAGTGTACAGTACAGTTACCAATAAACATGCAAATTTTTCTTTTCTAACAATATAATTTTCTGTCCAATTCCTTTAACCACTTTGTGAAAATTGCAGATGTCATCCAGGACTTTTATTCGCATTATAATGCATTGGAAGAGTTTTCACATTTTTAAAACATCACAGTTTTGCTGATTTTTCGATGACAAGCAAAGGTATTTTATCCGATCCATCCATGTTGCATGCTATCATTACAGTTATTCGCTCTTTACTGCATTTTCCGCCTGAGCATTTTTGGCCTTTGACACAGAGAGTACGATTTGGAAGTGCTTTCCAAAAAAGTGCCATTTCATCAGTATTGTAAATGTCACATGGTTTATATTCTTTCTAAACAAATTGTAATTTGTCATGTAAGAATGCATCTGTAGTTTCAGAGCTAACACTCCCTTCTTCTCCACAAACCTTTTTACAGATGATTCCATGTCTATCTTTGAATTGGTAAAGCCAACCAGTAGATGCTTGAAAATCCTGCACATTCAATGCATCGGTGAAAAAATGCGCTTTTTCCTGTAGTATCCCTCCAATTAAAATCATATTTTGACTCTGAGCCTCGTTAATCCATTTCATTAAAGCTATTTTTACATTGTCATTCTTTGCAGTTCTCATTCGCTTTCATTTTGGTTGAAATTTGATTTGTGGAATATGCTGCCTCAATTTTACTTCAGTTTTTTAAAATTGTAGATAACGTGCTTCGTGGAATTCTGTGGCTTTGAGCTATTTTGGATTTTTTTCTCAAGCCATCATCTACTTCATTCAATATTTCCTGCTTCTCTTCCAAACTTAGCAGTTTTTTAGTGCTTTTATGCATTATTGTATATGCTACAAATACAGTATTGTATAATGTGGAAAACTGACTGTACTTGACAAATGCTAGAAATTGAATGGCCGCAATAAACCCCTTTTCTAACCAAAATAAACCAGACCTTTCTATATCAAGTAATTTCGCAGAAAATCCCTTTCGTTTACTTTATCTCAGCGAGAAGATGCACAAGTGCTAAGAGAGGGTGTGGTTTATTAGTGCCTCTAATAAACCATTCAAATGTACGGTACTCCCACCCGAACAGCATATGGTACATGAAATTGTGGCTAGCTGCAGTTGTTTACTAGATCTAATGACAGGTACTTCATCCTGGGGACCAATTCTTCAATCCCCTTACCAATAAAAATGGAACCGGAGAAGAAATCCCATTGTTTCTTATGGGAGCTCAAGACTTGATCTGGTAAAACTGTAATCTTAAGCTAACAACTATAAACTCATCAAAACTTAAGTATGTGGTGTGGATTGGATTATTAAGGCTGAGATGCACTGTATATTTGACAAAAGGAAACAAATTCATCTTAACAAACCATAGTGTGAATATGTGGGATTTCGAAAATTCTTTCGTTAGTACGAAAGAAAATTCGAAATTCGAAATTTTCCATCCCTGGCCTATGTCAGACCAGGGATGGAAAAGATAGTTCTTAATATTGAAAATTTGTCCTAAGCCAGTTCATGTTAATGAAGTTTGACTGTATTAACATTAAAATTATCATATTATTAACTTATCTTTTCATTTATATTAAAAAATCTGAAAATATTCCAATTCAACAAAATATTTAATATTTAAGAAACAATACAGCAGACAACAATAGATTTTCTTAAAATTTATCAATTTTAGCTGATTTTTCTGTTAAAATAATACAATATAGAAGAAATCATCAACTTTTGAGTATTAATTAAGGATTCATCCTACTGACATGTATTTTATATGTCAGTAGGGTCAGTCCCCACTGACTCTACTGACCTATAAAATACAAATATATAAAAAATATGAATTAAATAAAAATTTGATATATGTTTTTCAATATAAACAAATGCAAGACCCATAGGTTAACAATAAAAAAATCATAAGTCCCAGGAATTCCCAGGAAACTTACTTTTTTCAATCCTGAATCTTGGGAATGAAAAAAGGGCTGGGAAAGCCAGATACTATCACTGACTTGAGATTTATACTTATATGATTCCTTAACTTACAACAAAAATCCACTGATCAGTGTGTTTTTTTTTGTTAAAGCTATAATGTAGAGATACAAGAAAATGCATGTTGCACTACATATTCTTTTTCTAATTACACTATTTATCATATGTGTATATGTTCTATATGCATATTAGTTTAACTTTAATTAAAACCCCTTGGTTGCCACAGCTTGTTTGTAATTAACCCTAATTAATATGCAAAAAACAAAAAATACAAAATGTGAAATCTCGCTTAATTTTCATCAAAATTTTTTTAAATTTTCACAATTTATTACATTTTTTTATTTTTATTCTAATGATGTAACAAACTTTTTCGAATTTTATTTCTTTCACAATTTTTTGTTCATTATATGAGATTGGAAAAAACATAATTTTTATGTATGAAACCTTAGCCATCCAACGAAATATTTGGTATTTTCTGAGAGCAACAAGTCTTCCAAATAAAATAAGGTATGAACTAAAAAAATCGGATAATATTTTAAGAAACTATCAATAAAAAATGAAGTATTATGTAAATTTTAATTAATTAAGTTAATTAGTTAATTAGTCGAAAAATGAGAAAAATTTATTAAAATATTGTCATTTTTTTAATAAAATATGTTTACTGAAATGCTTTTTTTCATTTCAATAATTTTTATTTTAATCTTTTATAAATTTTCGAATTAATAACAAAAACATAACATATATGAAAATTGTCCACAATCATACATAAACAGTTATATTTTCTACTTTAATTGGCCTACAGATGCTTTGTTGAAATACTACAGCCAATACCACATGTAGTGCAGTAAAGTAGGCTTAGCTGTAATTTCCTGCGAAATGACTTGTCGCCATAATATAATAAAAGTGTCACATCCCTTTTTATAGTCTGGATTGTTTACATTAGGATTTTTTCATATTTTACTAAATTATCTGTAAAAATAAAGCAGTAAATGACCAAATAAATAAAAATATTCTATATTTTAATAAAATTAACAAAAATTTTTTTATTATTGGCAAAATTTTTTCAATTTTACAAATTTTACAACTCATAATAATAAAATTCCATGTTTTGCTTAAAATTTCAAAAATAAATTTATCTCACCCCAAAATCAAAATAAAATACTAAAATATAATAGAATAGAAAGCAGAATTGATAAGATTTGATCAAAAATTGTCTGGATTCTACGAATACAAGCCATTCACATTTTCTATCTTTAGAATGCAATTTAAAAAGAACTTTTGGCGATTGGAAAATTTAGGACCCATCATCAGAGGCACCTATTTTTCACCCAATAAATGCAAAAAAACTGCTCTGCGATAGTTCCACTGTATATTTCAGGATTGAATTTTACTTATATCGTATTTATCATTTTTTATTATTTTTTATTCTCCCATCTTGCTATCTATTCACGGCAAAGGCACTCAACAGGTTAAACATGTAATCAGTGGTTCCCTTGTGTTAAAGATTCTTATGAAAAGGCAGTGAAAAGGTATGTGTATCCCAAAAATGGTATTGATTTTGTGTCAAATTTGAAATCAATCCTTTTTGTGAACTTTGATCTATAAGTTGAACTCTTTCATTTAGTAGTACTATTGCTAGGCTTTGCAATTAGTTATTGCATGTTTGCAGTTATTAGAAGCTTGGCAATAGTACCACCCCTTTTTAATTTATATGATCATTTTCCAATATTGTAGATAGTATATCTAATAATGTCAGGAAAGTTTAGGATAAGTGAATAGCTGATCTTCAACATTCTGATTAGATATTACATTCAATCTGCATGCTTGGCATAACGTTGTAGATGAAATACATAAATTCTAAGATTTTTCTAAGAGATATCCCTATTGGTCAAGATATTAAGAGATCTATAGTCATATGTCAAAATTAGACATTTCTATTGATAAAATCCCTCACAAAGACTATACATCATTGTCATTCTCAGAATAACAGCAATAACCACATATACAAATCGATCATTGCTAATCCCTATCAAATACTAATAAAACAACAAAAAAAATGAGTATTAGCCATGGAAAAATATAAAAATAAGTTGGGTGCAAGATTTTGAATCCAAAGAGATCAAATTTTTATTTGTAAATGCTCTTGCAAAGATCTAGTTGTAATTTTTATACTTATACATTACCAAAAATACTTTATTAGATTATGTTTATTTATTGTCTAACAGATTCAGTACATAAGGTATGTAAAAATGAAGAAATACTTTTCAATTGTATTTGCAATGTCACTATAGTATCTCTTGGATGATGATTACACATTACTTTATGCAAATATCTAAAGGCATTAATAAATGAAACAAATGAGGTAGAAGAGATTGCCTTGATTAATAAATGGATAGAGAGGATGTTTGAAGATAAGACAGATGACTGTTTTACAAATGAATAGATAAGTTGTTAAAACAAGTGTTTCCTATTGATAAGAGGAAGAGGAAAAGAGTAACAAGAGAAGAGTTCCTAGAAATAAAAGAGAGGAGGAGATGATTAGATATAAGCAATTGTAGGAACTGTTGAAATCTGGTATGAAGAAAGTGGCAGATGTGATATTAGATGAGATGCCAATTGAATATGAGGCATCAGAAAAGGATATAGTTGAGGAATTTTATAGTGAGTTATATCAGAGAAATGAAAAGATTAAACAGGAGGAGTATGTTACTCAGAAGTTAGATATCAGTATTAATAATGTTGAATATGGCAAAATTAAAATAGAGGAGATTATAAAGGCAATAAAGAGGTTATCTGCAATTCAGCTCCTGGACCAGATGGTATTGATCTGAAAATGATAAAGGTCATTTATCGTGGATTTCTATTAAGAATGTTTAATCTTAATACATATATGAAGGCTGAATGGTATTAGATCAGCTATGTTGTGACATCACATTCTTGTGCAAGAAAAACAAAATTGAATTTTCTATTTCTAATCTATACAGTCATTTATCAGTGAATATCTAATAATATCAAGAAAGTTAAGGAAGATAAGTGAGATTTATGATAGTTCCTCAAGGCAGTGCACTTCAAATGAGCAACAAGAAGTTACAGATGCAGTGAATTATTTAAATTCAATAGAAACTTCTGTGATTCTTCCTTATCAATTGGATTTAAAATGTGGAATGATTGTAATGTTGCTAAAAATAAGTCACCAGTAAATCAATTATGCAATGCCTCTAAATTAATCATTGAAAAAATGAATGTACAAGTCAATCAGTGTGTGTCAAATTGGCAAATATGATTTAATTCCCAGAACAACTCTAAATCAAATGATCATGATTTTACACTTGAATGACAAAGAAAATAGTTTCCAGTAAAATTGGCATTTGGAAACAATAATTAAGATTCATGGCCAATGTTTGGATTCAGTTGGGATTTATTTAAAAAAAAATATTTTCTTATGATCAATTATATATTGTAACATCACGAGCAAGTGCTTCAAATAATTTATAATTTACTGTTTCCAGTTGTCCTGAAAATTTTCACAATTAATTTTTATAAAAAAGTACTTTCTTAATTAATAAGAAGACATATTGCTAATAATAAAGAAATTTTACCTAATAATTAGGTTAAATTTTGAAATCATTCACTTATCACCAATATATTATTTTATTGCTGGCATAGCTGCAATAGGTTTACTAATATTTCAATGATATATTTCCCCAATGAACACAGAATCTCAATAATGTGTTCATATTTGACAAAAGACATGCTAATGAAAAAATATATTACCATTTAGCTTGATCTTTAATAATATTAATATTAGTAAACTGCAATAAAGAATGAATAATTATTATAAGTTCAAACAATAAAAAGCACTTTTAGCAGTAAATATAATAGATTAACACTTTAATAACACTAATAACACTAAAAACGTTTTCAGTATGTTAAATACCATCCTCAGTTACATAGAATTATACATCGAACACATTTTGAACTATACAAAATTTAAATTACATCACACAGAATATTTTTAAAAAATTACAAACGAAATATAAAATAACTGAAAGTAATAATCGGACAGTTACCGAAGTTGTGTTAAAATTGTAAATATTAATATGAATGGAAAACTAGGATCTTTAGTATCCATATTAAAATTAATGTTTCGTAACTAGCAATGATGTTTTTGCACCGCATACCTTCAGGAATAATTATTATATGAGATAAAAACACTATTGAGATATTTATTTTCTTACAATTAAAATTTTGTTTCTTTAAAGCAATACTAAAACAATAAAATTTTTGTCTTTAAAAATAATAGTTTTTTTGAAGATTTCTAATATTGCATTTTCAAAAATTTTTCGTAAATCATTATCAGTTATCTCAATCATAAAGAAAAAGAATAAAAGGAATACATAATAACTGTAGTTATAAATTAAAAATTATTATAAAAAATGTAGAATATAAAATAAGTTTAAAACAACTTAAAATATAAAAATATTCTAACATTAAATATATATTGTGTTTGTTAATTTATATTTTGTTTGTATTTTAGATTATAATCTTTATTATGGAATATAAAACACATTTAATATATAAATGCTTTTTAATATTTTGAAGTTTTTAATTAATTAATAATATGCATTTCAAATATCGAAAATGAGCGCACAGAGCAGGATAATTGATAAATTCATTGTAGAGCTTTTAACCCTGTAAATCCTCTTCAGCAAAATAAATTTATTTTTAGTTAAAAAAGAAAAATCTAGTCTGTATTTATCAATTATCCTACTCTTTGCACTCGTTTTCGATATTTGTTTAAATATGGAGCAGCGTATTTCGAATCTTAATAATAATCATTTCTTTAGTTTTTTCTCTTTTGTGATTATATTAATTGATAACAAGTTGTAAGAAAGATCCAAAAATATTTTTGCCATTGTTTATAGTATATATAGATATTATTAAAGATTTTATTCAAATTAAATTGAAAAAATCTATACTAATTCTATATGAACTAGTAATTCTCTGTTCTGCTAATTGATGATTATAATTTAATGAAAAATTTTTTCAGAATAACTGCAAAGGCTCTTGAAAAGGTACTACCTGATAAATTTATTTCTATGTGGAATAAACGTGATCTTGTTGATTTTGTAATAATATTAGATTGGAATAGCACAACCAAGAATATTAATTTTCAGCATCCTCTTTATACATTGCGTGAAGCAATTGATAGAGTAAGTATATAATTATTATTTCTATTTATTATTGTTTTTCTTGAATTTCAAGAATCACTTCTCTCACAAAAACAACAAATGTTTTAATAAAGTGGAAAAAAAATTTAGAAAAAACTTTAAAGATGATTTCTTTATCTTTAGTTTGTTATAGAATTGTGCTAAAAAAAATTACATCAGTTGTCTTTTTTAGCTGTACAATATTTACAAATTCTAGGTTAGCAAAAATTTTTCATTTTATGAATTACAACTTGTAAGAAAGATCCATACTACAATTTGCGAAGAAACCATTTCATCATCAATCATGTATAAATTATAATTAGTTTAAATCAATGAATAAATTTTGTTCTATATAATAATTTATAATCTAAAATTCATATTTGAATTAATTTTTCTTGCATACAGAGTCCTCAAATGGTTTTGATGAAAAAATTTCCATCATTCAGATGCTTATTATCAATTCAATGATCAAGAATCATTACAGTGATTCTAAGCCAAGTGTAGTAGTCGCTGACTAATTCTTATTACAGACCATTTTGGCTAAAATTCAACTTGCTACAACTTCCTGCTAAGTTCTTTGCTAAGTTAAATATTATTAATCTGACATATATATTCTAGAAAAAATATTGAATAGGACACCAATTTCCAAATTTAAAATTTCAAATACAATTAATAAAAGAACTAGAACAATTTAAAGATTACAAAAATGACAAAAAAAAAATGTTTTTTTGATTTTCTCCTCCTCCTCTGCAGTCATCTGTATAGGTCACAATTGATCAACTGATATCAATGAAATTTAGAATATAACTATTTAGATTATATTATGTGAGCTCCCCTGAAAATTTCAACACAATCAGATGAAAATAGAGGGAAAACAAGGATTCTTTTTCCATAAATACCTCTACATAAATCATATTATTTAACTAGTTTTGACTAAATTTGGAATATAGGCATGTCCTAGCTCAATAACATTATAAGAAACTACTTGCTTTAAACCAAATTATAAAAGATACAGCACTACTAGCAAGTATAAAGTTTTTTATTATGGTATAACGTTTTCGGATCAGTTCACGATCCCTCTTCAGTACCATTCACTTAACTATACAGCGTATTTAAAAGAACATTAAAAAATAGAATATACATTTTTCAAAAAAAAAAAATTTTAATGTTCTTTTAAATACGCTGTATAGTTAAGTGAATGGTACTGAAGAGGGATCGTGAACTGATCCAAAAACGTTATAACATAATAAAAAACTTTATACTTGCTAGTAGTGCTGTATCTTTTATAATTTATAATCCTAGCTCAATTACACAATGCTGCCCAACTGGGGTACAATGGAGTCAAATTTAATCACTCATAGCTATTCTAGCTAAGTTCTTAGCTTAATTGCTATATCTAAAGTTCTTAAGTATCAAATATCCAAGTATTATTAGCAGTTTATAATTTTTTTTATTCAAATAATAAAAGAATAAAAATAAAAATGTTTTCGGTCACTATTAACTTGACCCTCTTCAGTTACTTTCTTACTATCCAACCATTACAAGAAAACATTCAAAAAAAGAACAATATTAGAATCTTAACCGAAATAATTCAATTTCAAAACTCAATTTCCTTCTTCCTTGTTGCCATGGAGATCCTTAAATTATTAAATATATTGCATTCATCATCTTATCAAAACCTTTCTTTCTAATAAATTATAGTAACCTTTTGACTGCTCCTTAACATCTTTTGTCTTAATGCATACTTCCACAGTAGGGCTAGCCCTTTACTCAGATAATCATTAATCACATTTTTGTTCCTTGATCTTTTTAAGATTTCCAATGTCTCATTAAACAAAGCCCCATCTCTACTATCACATGGTACTATCACTATTTCTGCAGAATGGCTAGAGATTGGGAAGAAGCTAAGGTGATAAAACCTTAGCTTCTTCCCAATCTCTAGCCATTCTGCAGAAAACGTTCCAGGACAAATTATTTCACATGATACTGACTTCCCATACCCATCCCATTCCCCATATTTTACACCATCTGATGCCTGCTTATGGAGAATGTTAAAGGAAAATATGTTCAACTGTGAAGATCTACCAAAAACTTGCCTGCATTATGCAAGCAAATCCTCCCCTTTTTCAGGAGTCTGCAGCAACCTCTGTTCCAGGATATGTTTAAGAATCTGCATGAACGATATGAATACTGTCTACAGTGAGGCAATGCACACTTTGAACACTTACATTACACATACTGTGATAAATGAACACATTAATAATGTGTATGTTAGTTTCTTTCAGGAGAAATAAATTAACTGATGAGAACAAGGTTGTCTGTTAATTTCAGTACTGTATAAAATATACAGTACTGAACTTTTGTATAAATATACAGTACTGAAAGCACATACTGTACTTTCAGTAGAGTTATTTTCATCCAAAAAATGAATTATTGTGGCCAAGCCTACTTTACTGCACTGCATGGTGATATTGAGTGTAGTGTGTCAATAAAGCATCTGCAGGCCAATTAGAGCAAAGTAAAGAATATTATAGTTGCTTATATATGAGATAGAAGTATTTTTATATATATTTGGTTTTGATATATTGAAAGAAGTTTTGCATATTAATATGATGTAGGTTTTTTTGTTTTTTTGAAGTTATATTGTTGAATTTTGGAATATTTGTAGAACTCAATGATGCAAAATACATACAGAAAAGATTATAAAAATTTACTTTTTACAATTTTTTGAATTTTGAACATTAATGCTCTCTCTTAATATCATAAATATATAATATATAAAATATGAAATATTAATTAATGTCATTAGAAGCATTTTTGTATTCTGTACAAATAATTTTTATCAGTTTTATCATAAAATATAACAATAAAATTGAAATTTTGTAAAAAATTCAAAGTTTTTCTCAAATAAACTCTAAAGATTCTCTTAAATTTTTACATAAAAAATTTTTTAAATAAATTGGAAAATTTGATAAGCTTGTGATGATTAAAACAAATAAACTTCTTTATGTAAAACGAATTATATAATAATTTTGCTGGCAGATGGCAGGATGAAACAAATTCATTATATTTAAATATTTCATTGTAATCGATAGATATAATAAACTTTATATATTATATTATTTTAAAAATTAAATTTTTATATGTAATTAAAAACAAATAATATAATCATTCAATGGGAAAATATATTATAGCTACAGCTATACAATGCTTTTTTTAATTATTTAAAAGGGAAGTTTAAAATAAATAATAAATCATCTGATTTCATTTGAGAATTATTTATTATATTTATGTTATTTACACATTAAATTGATTTCTGTAAACAGTTTGGAAAGAATGTTGGAAATATTTTTATTAATTTTAATTTATAAATAATATTTGATGATAGAATAATATATTGATAATTTTATACATAAAAATTTTGATTCATTATCTGAATTAGTGATACTTTTGTTTTCAGTAAAATTCTATAAAATGTAGATAAATTATTTTTAAATAAAATGAAATTTAATAATTTCATTAATTTATCTTGAAAAATAGCTTAATGAAGTTATAAAATTAAAATTTTATTATTTTTTAATATTGTATTTTTATAATTAAAGTGCATATTTTGAAAAAATATGACAAATGTATGCTTAATTTGTTCAATTTTACTATAGTGGGATGCTAATAAAACATTGAAGAGTAGTCCTTTAATTTTGGAAGGTGGTTATGAAGATTGGCTACTGCATTATCCTATGTATACAACAAATCCAAATGTTGAAACGCTTGGTTCTTCAATTCCATTTTCTTTACCTGAATTAAAAGGTATTTATATGAAATATTTTTTTGTTGTTTAAAATAAATTAATAAGAGAGATAATTTGAATTGTCTATTAGCATATTTTCTTCTAAGGAAATCTATAAAATATCAGTTTCAGTTTAGATCTCTTTCTATTAATATTGGTGAATGGCTATTTTAGCCTTGAACAATTGCCTTATTAATCTTCATTAATTTCTATGCCACTGATAAATTATCTGACAGATTTTTACTTAAGATGTTGGCCAGATGGCCACATGATAAAGTTCTTTATTTACCATCTTGGAGGATTTGGATTCAATAATGGATCACAAACATCCAATTTTTCGATGTGCTTTTGATACAGTTATGTCCTCATCAGTATATAAGTATAATTCTACAAACAAGTATAGAAATAACTTAAAGAAATATTCTTTGTATCTAAAATAAGATTTATTCTTATACACAAGTCTTACTTTAGATACTGCAATGCATACTATTTGCAGAAAAGAAGGATGCTAATTGGTAACCTCTTAGGTATTAACAGAATTGGTGATTATAATTAAAAGAACTAGTATATTAAGAATTTTAAGCACAAAACTAAAGCTATATAGGCAGTATATCAATGATTTCTTGATTATAAGTGAAGGAACCATCAACGAGTTACACATTGAAGATAAGTTATCTGATTCAGCACTGGATCTCATTTAAAAAAAAAAAACCGAGAGACAGCAAATATGAGATTGATCACCTGAATTTGAAGATTAAAATTGTAAATGGCAAGTTTGACCCAAGGATATCACAAAGACACGGATCCCTTTTATTCATTAAAAACTCTTTTGTGGAACCAAGGAAATTTAAGATGGCTGCATTTAGTACCCTCTTAAAAAAGAGTGGTAATGGTAGTATTTTGCACCATCCAAGAGGCAGTTAACAAGGAAGTTGATTAGATAATTAAACAAGCTTCTGCTTGAAATTATTAAAATGAAATTTAATAATTTAATTAACTTATCTCGAAAAATAGTTTAATGAAGTTATAAAATTAAAATTTTATTATTTTTTAATATTGTATTTTTATAATTAAAGTGCATATTTTGAAAAAATATGACAAATGTATGCTTAATTTGTTCAATTTTACTATAGTGGGATGCTAATAAAACATTGAAGAGTAGTCCTTTAATTTTGGTTATGAAGATTGGTATACAACAAATCCAAATGTTGAAACACTTGGTTCTTCAATTCCATTTTCTAGGATCCATATCCTAGAGATGCAATTTAAAAGCTCTGGTGTAAAGTTGATAGTAATAGTACAATCAATACTGGTGCTGTTGTGAAGACTTATGATGATGATCTGTATCCTATGGGCATAAGTAGAGCTATACTAAGTTTATAAAGAAAATTGAGAAATACACTCAATGGAAGAAAACATACATTAGGTGCAACACTATATTTAACATCATGTACAATGATAAAGATAAAGAAGCCAAACTGTCAGGAGTTTATGAAATCCCTATCTGTAATAGGGATACTAAATGTGATGAAATTCATCAGTAGACTGCTATTCAAAAGACTGAAGGAACACAAGAATGAAACTGACTAAACTGCAGAGGACTGTGCTTTTGCAGAGATCTTTGAACTATGATATCACCATAGATTGGGAATGGACAAATTTAGTGAGAATAGTAGAAAATCCAATTAAAGCTAGGTAAGCAGAAATCATACAGATATATAGAAGAAAGTCACAGAAAAAGATGGTAGTGAATACTCCATAACTAGAATCCATCAGTAATGGTGCAATAAATACTGTACTAAACTGTAATAAGCAATCGCATAGTGTGTGACATATTTCTGCATAACATTTTATTATATTCTGTTGAACCTTTGATATTACATGTAATGGTGCAATAAATACTGTACTAAACTGTAATAAGCAATCACATAGTGTGTGACATATTTCTGCATAACATTTTATTATATTCTGTTGAACCTTTGATATTAATTAGCCACATATTTTATGTAATTGTATTTCAGTCAAATGTCTGTCTACTGTTTTTATTTTGTTAATTATATAATGTTTATTAATTACATTTTTATCATTACTTATCTCCTTGTTTCTAGCCAACTTATTTTTATTTATGTTGTGAAGTTATCATAGTAGCAGTATGCATCTGTTCTACCAACTGATATTGAACTTTTAGAATTTGGCATTGGCATTCTTTAAATCATTTGTATATTTGCATTTAGAATTATATTTGTACACTGATGAGGATGTTATTACATCAAAAGCACTTTCTATTTAATCTTTTTAAAGCTTTAACTGCAAAATTAAAAAAAGTGTTCCTGCTACAGAGCTGTCTGGTTTCATTGGACAATCAGAATTTTAATAATAATATCTCACATGTATTTCTAAAGTGACACAAGTCAAAAATTTGCATTTTTATGTTGGCACCATTTTATAACTTGGGAAGCAATCCTCCATCATCTTTTGAAACCATTTTCCTAAAAAAGGTTTCAAAAAATTACAAATTTTGAAAAAATTATGAGTTATATAATGGATTTTAGTTAAGCTGATTTCGTAATTTTTTCCAATTTTCTCAAAATGTTCGTTTTTGAGTTGTGTCACTTTAGAAATACGTGTGTGATATCATCATAATAAATTAACATCAATAGTAATAAAAAATACCTGCAATATTTAATTTTTTCATTGGAAAGAAGTATGAAATAACAGTTCATTCATTTGTTGCAAAACAACTGTTCAAATGACTGTTTATTCTTGAGCATGAATTTTCTTTGATAGTTCATGGGTTTATTACCTCACTTCCAAATATAACCGAATGCAAACAAATGTTTTTGTTTATGTTCTATCACCATTTACACTATAATGAATCTGCTCATTCATTCATGCATATTTGCTTGTGCTCACCTAGTGTAAAGAAATTGAAATTTGGAATTAGGTGATTTTTGCAGTTGATGTCTGAACAGGGACTATTTAGTTGTGTTGAAATTTATTATTAGTTTTGATATTTTTTATTAAACTATTTGTTTAACACCTCTCAGTTATCAATGGCAGATAATACTATTGTGCTATTTAAGGAATATTATTTTAACATAAAAAGAGTCAGATTCAAGTATTTATTCAATAGTTAAACAGTTTAACTTAAATGGTTCTATGCAGTTCAGTTCCCAATGTACAGTACCAGTGATGATTAGGGCTGGTACTACCATTTAGGCAAACTAGGCAACCGCCTAGGGCACAAGCCACTGAAGGGGTGCAAAACTTCAAGCTATGCTCTATTCATACTTTATTAAAATATTAAAATTACATAGTGATATATGATTACATATGCTCATTTTTCCTTATCTTTTCCTTATCTCTCATACATCACACTATTTAACTCTTGGTTCTTTTTTGTTCCTTACGTAAATGATTTGAACTTATTGCTATTCAAAATTTGTTTAAGGTAAATATTTTAAAATATTAAATTTCAGTATTTTATAACTTTTTTTGTGTAAATGAATTATAAGAGAGAATTTTCAAATTACAGTGAAACCCCGCTCGTGCATTCCCGTATCGTACGACTTTCCCACTTTAAATGTCTATTTTTGGAAGTCCGAGCATTTTCCTATACCTAAAACAGTTATGCTATTATCATATACTCTTCACTTTTTCTTAAATATAGTCAATAACAGTTCAAAAGCTTATTAAAGTGAAAAAGAAATTTTTTTTTTTTTTTCATTAAAGTGAAAAAAAAAATTTTTTACTTTAATGAGCTTTTGAACTGTTATTGACTATATTTAAAAACCGCAACTTACAGTATTCCCACGCATCTGTTTAACATTTATTCTGACTCTCCCTTTCCTGTTTGGACTAATCCACAAGCAATCAACGGTTCAGAACATTCATTTGAGTTGTTCTCTCTTACGACTGTGTACGACTGACTGACTTATTGGTAAAAAATGAGTTTTAAGAAAAGAAATTTTTATTCATTGGCAGAAAAAACATCAATATTGGAGGAAGCAGAAAATTTTAAAGGAACAAAACTTGAG
>AYEL01077811.1:0-32910 GCA_000484575.1 Olivierus martensii
TTTAAGTACAAAAAATATGAAAGGAAAATATTCAAATTTAATATGAGTATTATGGTTAAAATCTAAAGTATGGCGACTTCCCCCGATCCACTATACTTGTTTTCTATTCTTTAGTAATTAAAAAGAAAAATAATTAAAGAAAATCATTTAAAATTTGAAACAATAATTAAAACTTACCTATTTAGGAAATTGCCAAATATTAAATGCAAACATCGCAAAATTACGAAAGGTTTTATGTTGATTGACCGACAGAAAGCTGTTATTTGATTTTGAATGTATTTTGCAACTGATTTCTTACTCCATGATGTTTTCTTTGGTTAACGATTAATCAAATCTATTTTTGTTAGAAATACGACACTGTAATGATATGTACTGTTTACCATATGAATAATTATTCATTACTTTTCCAGAAATTACATAAAGTATATTACTGACAAGTGAGACACGGAATATTTGATATATTTTATATTCATTTTATTTAGCGATAAAATTTTTGGAATTATGACTATTAGTTACATGGCCGCATTTGTTAATCCCTGATTTAGTATAGACACTCAAAAATTTATTACATATTAATCCATAAGCAAAGGTATAAATTTATCATTAGGATGCTAGCCTGATAACAGGCTATAGTAAATTATATGTCTTGTTACATATAAGTTGAAATGCAGTTTAAGTAACAATTGTAAACGGAGATTTTTCATAAAATTTATGAAAAATTATGGTAAGCCTACATCTGAATCATCATGATTTGCTTGCCATAATTTTCTGGACATAATACAGAATGCTTATACAGGAGCCTTTTTTCCCCTTCTGCTTAATTCTGTCATGTATATTGTTAATGACAGTTTATCAAATAAATTAAAAAGTCATATTATATTTACTCAATTGTTTTATTAAAATAAAAAACAATTTTAAAAGTAAAATTGTTTTTTACTAGAATAATACTTAGAATAATTATCAAAGTTTCTTCCAATCAGCTATTATTTTTGCCCCTCATCTGATTTACCTTAGTGCATGTGAAATATTTGTGCTTGTGGAGCTCTGTACGAGTGCTATTTAACAAAATTAGAGTCTATGGAGCTAAACAAAACATATTAACGGATACTTGATGGAAAAAAAATTAAAATCCATAATATTTTAAAGCTCTGGACAAAATTTCGGGCGACTATTCAAATCCAGGACAGTCCGGGCTAATCCCGGACGTATGGGAAGCCTATTACCAGAAAAGATTATTGTTTTGTTATTTTTTGATAGTAGTATAGTTATAATTAAGATGACCATATGGCCATTATTTACGAGGACAATCTTTTTTACACTCTCTGTCCATTAGATTTTTTTCTTCAAAACGGCCATTTTGTCCTTCATTTTTATATTTAAACATTTTTAATTCAGTACCGGTATTCAACAGACAGTCGACAGAAACATGATGCTATCATTATCACTGTCTTAGCATCATATTTATGTGTTATATACTTTATGTTATACTTTTTTGATTATTTACATTATTTATAAAAATAATAATCTTATATCGCGTGAAGTTTGTCAATTTTGTAACTCTTGTGATGAAAATTTATAAAGTAAATTGAATGACGATTTATTAAAATGACGGCGATAACAACGGCAGGTAAGGTGAAGGTCGTATGACGTAGCGCGTGGGTGACAGCGGAAATGAGGTGTAAGTTGTCACGTAGTGCATGGAGAATACACATTAGTCATTCTCAACCTGTGGCTCTCCAAGCTTTTACTTGCGGCCCTGAACGCACAGTTATAAATTTCATGAATGTGCAGAATTCTTCTCACATGCAAAAAATATTAATAGTAATGAAAATTCTGATATTAATTTTTTTTTAAATGAAGAAAAAATTTCCCTAATTTGGTAAGTCCTTCCTGATGAATTCATAAAATTTTACAATGCATAAAAAGACCCGAGGGGGGGAATCTCGCGATTTAAGATTCCACGATTAACCAATACAAGGAAAAAACTTTTTTATGCGTTAATTATGCATTTCAGAAAAACTTTATCATTTCGCGGCGCGGCCGACGCCAGTTTCGCATCGCTTTGCCGCCTGTATAAATAAACAAATTTTAATTTTATTTGCAAATGAAAACTTTTGATAAATTTTTTCATCCTTATATACTTCAATAAATTCTTCATCTCATTTTAAATTTTTATTTAAGCCGTTTATTAAATTTGTAAATCCTGATGAAACCTGTTTCGGCGTGCAACTATCTTCTTATTTTGTATATACCAAAAAGTTAAAAACAATATCTAAAAAAACAACAGACATTTCTTTTCTAATTTAATTCCATTGACCATCAATGAGAAATCTGGGATTGCTTTATATTGTCAATTCTTGAATTCGTGGAGGAGTGTTTGTAAGAGCACAGCGCAATTCATTTGCAATCTGAATCTAATTCGTTGCCCAAACCATCGCATCGGTGTTATCTATCGATGAATCGATTTTATATAAAAATCGATTCGAAACATTGATGTGTTTTGATATGCCAAAATTCCATCCCAGCAGGACATGATGTATTGTTGCAATTATTTCACTATAAATGTTTTAAGAGCAGTATAACTCGAAACACTGATTTAAAAGTTGCTATAAATATATTTCAATAATTATTAACTGTTCCTTAATATCAGCAATTTAATAACTTGTAGGACAATTGTATAAACTAATCTATCCTCACAGTTATATTAATTAAGTCTAACTCTAATGGTGTAACTTCCACACCATAATGGTGGAATCTGGGCAGATTGTTACATCTTGAAGCAGTGATGCCAAATCACCGGTTTCTAATATCCAAACAGTAGCAGTTAAAATGTACAAAAATATTTTTATTTCATATATATTGATGATTATAATAACAAATGGATCCAATACAGCGTGTAAGAAAAGAAGTGACAAAAATCCACAGCTGATAATCCGTTTTACATTTGCCACAACTGTAATTATGTTTATTCAGAAGAGAATTAATTTGAAACTTTAGGAAATATCTAAATTTCTGGTTGAAAATACCTTAAATACTCGCTATATTTCATTGAAAGTTTGAAGTGTTATACCTATCCTACAGGGTGTTACAACCTAATTGGAGAGAAGGGTAGGCGTTTGGCATAGTTCAGAAAACTATTCTTTTTTAATATTAATTTTAACTGAATCAAATCTGTTTTGCATTGATAAAGGTTACTAAATATGTTTGCACTGAAATATAGTTTCATTGCATGAAATAATTATAAAGTAAAATGTTACAATGATCTCCAGTGTCCATTGAAGAAATAAAATCATCAAATATATATGAACTGACACTCCATTTATCCAAGAAAGTAAATTACACACAATTCTTATTGCTTGCATGATATCTGATATTGCATATTTATACGATCATACATTTATGTTTCCATTTTGAAAAAGAAACAATTTTAATTCGATCACATAAAGTTTGGTATTGTAGTGCAGTGATCAAGCAATCAACAATGCGATCAGATGTATCTGTAAATCGTAATGCAACAAATTTCTGATTTTCATCAGCATTTATGTTTTCTAATATATATTTAGGTAATTGAATCCTTAATTTGACAGCTCTTAGTAAATAAACATCATTACAACAACATATGCCACAGAAATAAATTTTACTTATAATTGGTCCGATTGAGTAAAAGGAATCCATAATACAAGACATTATTTCTCGAAAATCCAACTTTCCTGTATTACTAATATATAGAATATAGTTAATATTAATAACTGCGTAAAGAAATATATCCAATGTATCGGCGAAATTATAATTTTCGTAAAAGTTAATCAAGTGATCTCTATCTGTTATGTAAACATCCTTAAATTCTGGAAAGATAAAATGCGCTTGAGTAAAATCATACAGAAGTAAACAATTCTTTAACATATTTTAGAATACTATTCGAAAATCTCAATGTTCTGGAAAGATAAAATGCACTTGAGCAAAATCATACAGAAGTAAACAATTCTTTAACATATTTTAGAATACTATTCGAAAATCTCAGGCAAGTAAGAGAACAAAATTGTTCCCAGATTTTTTTATTTTTATTTCTCTGTAAGCATGATTCATGAATTTAGCTTTGTATGTGTGTCTCTTCTTAAAATATTGTTATAACTTCGAAAATCTTTCTCTTCCGAAAAGTTCCATCACAAAATTTTTACTTGTGTACCTTTTAAGCAAAGAAACCATTCGTATGTACAGCACTTATGACGCAATTTTTCAATACTATAACTACTAATTGCAATGTTTCTATTTTTTTTATTCATAGATATGTTTATATTACGTTTTTGAGAAATTTAAAATGAGTTGTACCTTTTATATTTTCCGTTTTTACTAACAGGAAAATAATCTATATTACTTGGTCAACATAATACTGTACAGATTATAAAACAATCCTTTTAAAAAATATTATAAAAAATCTTTAAGGTCAGGAAAATAATCTATATTACTTGGTTAACATAATACTGTACAGATTATAAAACAATCCTTTTAAAAAATATTATAAAAAATCTTTATTATCAAAGAATTGTAAATATTATTTACATTAATTTTTAGTAGGCAAGATACAGTAAATCGAATGTTTTAACAATACTCCGACAGGTGATGAATATTAACATTATTATTAATTATAAATTAAGATAGTCAAAATTAAAGTAATCAAAATTAAACTGTAATATCAAAATTAATATAAAAAGTTGAAATTGAAAAAAAAAAATAATTAAAAAATTGGCACTTCGTTTATCCACGAAAATTGGATTACACAAAATTCGTATTGAATACATTGTATTTCATATTGCATATTTATGCAATCATACATTTATGTTCCGTTTCTGAAAAAGGAAATATCATAATTCGATTACATAAAATTTCATATTGTTCTGTAGAAATGAGATAATTAACAAAGGTATTAGATGCAGTTACAAGTTGTAAATCAACAAATTCCTCGTTTTCATCGGCATTTAGCCCTTGTTTTATATGATCAGGTAACTCTATCGAACATCCGACATTTCTGAAAAAATATAACAAATCTTTAAATTGAGACATGCCAGAGAAATAAATTTTATGTTTGATTGGCTCAATTTTGTTAAAGAAATCTATAACGCAAGACATTACTTCTCGAAAATCAAATACATAATCTTCCAATTTTTCTTCATCGTTACTAAAAAGAGTAGGAAATATCTTAATACTAACAGCAATATCCATATTTCCGAAAAGAAGAATAACCAATTTATCGGAAAAATTATAATTATTGTAAAAATCAATCAAATTTTCTCTAAATTTAATGTAAGTAATCTTATTTTCTGGAAATACAAAGTGCACTTGAGTAAAATCGTACAGAGGTAACAAATCTTTAATGTCGTCTAGGTCACTATAGGAAAATAACAAGTTACAAAAAGAACATAACTCTTCCCAGTTGGTTTTCATTTTTATTTCTTTGTAAGCTTGAAGCATGAATTTAGGTTTATATAAAAATACAGCCCTATAATCTATACATCGCCTCTTCAAGTAATCTTGTAAGTTTTTCGGAAATGGTTTTTCTCCGGAAAGTCCTAGCACAAAGAGTAAAACGTTATCAGGAATATATAAAGGAGGAACATAAAAATAAGCAGTAAGGGCCTCTATAAATTCGCGAAAAGAGAAATGCACAAAATGGTAATAAGAATTTTCGTCGTAAGCAGAAAACGAATAGAATTCTAGAATACCCAATCCAACAATAAAATTATATTCTTCTTCTATAGGAAAAAGCTTCTTCAAATCTTTAAATATAATATTATTTGATTTTCCTAATCTTATCAGCAAATCTTCTCCCACGAAATATTTTCCTTGTATAAAATTATAACTGCAGCCATTTTTACTAATGTATCTGTTAATAAGCAAAGAAACAATTCGGATGTACAAATCTGTAATACCCTCTATTAAACCCCAGTCATCGTTTCGATATAAACAACATATCATATGCAGCAAAAGAGGGCATTTTCTTATTTCAGAAAAAGATTCTTTTACTTTCAGTATTTCAAATAATTCTTTACCTTTGTCTTCATGATCTTCAAACATCAGTTCAATGTACTTTTGTTGTTGTTGTTCAGAAAATCCTTCGACAGAAAATCGTGTCTTCATGTCTTCTCTGATATCTTCTGTCGCTTGAGGACGACTAGTAACAAGGATTGTCATTCGCAGAGAGATATCGAAAGATTCTTCTCGGATAAATTTCAAAACTTTTATTTGAAATCTCATCGAATCCATCTAACATTACCAAGATATTCAGATTTTCATTCTCTATTTTACACTTTACTTCTCCTTCTGCATTCGGAAATATATTGCATAGAACTAAATCATATAAACTTTTTTCACCTAATTCCCGTAATAGAATAACAACAACAAGGTCAAAATGTTCTAAATAATTGGATGACATTTCTTCTGTAGCCCAATCGTAAGCAATTTTTTTGCAAAGAGTAGTTTTCCCATAACCTGATTCTCCCGAAATCAGTATTCTCTGGTGACCCCATATAGAACTAAATCATATAAACTTTTTTTTACCTAATTCCCGTAGTAAAATAACAAAAACAAGATCAAAATGTTCTAGATAGGTGGACGATGTTCCTCCAGTAGCCCAATCGTAAGCAATTTTCTTGCAAAGAGTAGTTTTCCCATAACCTGATTCTCCCGAAATCAGTATTCTCTGGTGACCTTCTGTTTTCTTTGAGAAAATTTCTTTTAGGTTTACCTTTCTCCCCTCTTTCTTTCCAAACAGATTTGACTCTTCCACGATTAGCTCCACAAAATGATCCTTTATTGGAAGATTATTCCTCTTTCCATCCCAAAAGAAGGATCGCATGTATTGAAAATGTGTTATGTATCGATTTTTTAGGCTTTCTTTACGCTTTACAAATATTGCTAGAAAGAAAAAGTCAATTATGTATATAAAATTTAAATATTTATATAATATTTTACTTAATGATTAATATCATAATAATGAAATTGTTGATAAGATAGACGGACCTTTCTGGATTTTCATATAAATTATAATATGTGTGTTCGCAGAAAGAATCAAGTTCCCATTTCTCTCAGTAGAACTATTATCTTCATCCACAACAGTCACAAAATAGTCATCGGCAGAATAGACAATATCATTGCCCTTAGGTATCGAATATACATATCATAAAAATATCGAATATACATTTCATAAGTAAGGTAATTATGGGGCAAACGGACATCATTTAAGAAATTAGCAATATTTAAGATATTAAAACTGACAACTACATATTAGATGTTATACATTGTATATATAAAAATATGTGTGCTTATTTTTCGCCAAATAAATCCATTGAAATGTTAAAGGATCTTCTAATTAAGATTAAGAACTTTATCAGGTAAGAAGAAATTTTCTTTTTAACTCGCCATGAAGTAAAATTTATGTTTTAATAAATAAGCATTTTATATTTAATCGTAGTTTCAAAAATATTATGCTTGGTAGCTTGGTACCTTAAAAACCTCTCCAATCGTTAGCCATGTTCACTAATGTGTTGCTGCCGTTTATTTTTTAGTTTGTAACTTTAAAGCGCAAAACGCGGTTACATCTCTGTGGGTACCAGAGGACACATGTATTTTTTTGCCATTTATAGTTTAAAATATGTATTTTTTCAAATGTTATTTATAGGAGGTATGTATTTATAATAATATATTGCATTCTATTACATGGAAAGCGTATTGTTTACTGGCATTCTCTATATTTATTATACTTTTATAGATATGATTGTTAAAGGTGAAAGAAATTCAAAGTTTTTGATAATTAGTTGGAAGAAAATGTGATTTTCATTTTGAAAGCTTTTAAAATTGACGGAATACTATTAAGAACTTCAGCTATAACATATATTATTCTAAATAACACATTAAGAAAAGGAGTGTTTTTCAATGTAGAGATTCCCACGTTTTGTTAAAACAACATTTTTAATATAGAGGAAGTGAAGTTAAAAAAGTTGGTGCCATCAGTGGGAAAGATACCCAAGAAGTAGCATAAATTTCTGCTGTTTAAACTTCAATAAAGGAAACAATTGCTAGGCATATAGTGTGTTATATAAAGATAGTGTAAATTGTATGCCAGTCATGTGTTACAAGAAAAGATATTATATATATCATGTATAGAAAATGGAAATAATCCATATTTTGTTGGTCACTATTCTCTCAGTGATACTGTTAATTAAGAAAACATATCTTCACAGTGTGGAGGAAAATAATGTACATTCTTAAATTACACAAGATCCTTGGAATTCATGTTCGGTCAAATACAGAACTGAAATCTAAAGAAATCAACAAACATATAACAAAAATAATGTTTTTTGTAAGGATATTCCTTGTAAGCTTGCTAACTAACCAGGTAAGGCGTACAGGTCAGCCTTGACTGTACTAGATTTTGGAGTAAATCCATATGGGCTTGTATTTAGCTTATGATGTTTATGTAGAAAGTGATTAATTCTATTAATCATCATCATCTCCAATACTTCCCGAATACAGGCAATAAACTGATTGGTCGATAACAATTTGGTTTATACAAGAACCCATTCTTGACTTAGGGTTCGGTTTACAAATGCCCTTTTTCCAAGTATAAGGGACTTTTCCTTCTGGCAAACCAAAATTGTAAATGGAGACCATAACATCAGGGTGTAATGATAAAATCTGTTTGGGAATTTCGAAGTTAGTGCCAAGTGCCCAGGTGCCTTCTAATTTTTCAAACCGTTTATAATGTCTTGTATCTCTTCATGTGTAAAATTTAAATCATTTTCCGTAATGTTCGCAGCAAAATCTTATCAAATGATATGTAGTGTTATCAAGTTTCGGATCATCCCTTGGGAAAAAAATAATCTATTATAATCTGAACTGACCTACCGGAAATAAAACATATATTTCCATATTTCTCTTATATATTGATTTCCATATGATTGATATCTTCTGTATAAATTATTTACGTCCACTTGATGTTAATTCAAGAGTCCCCCAAGGTATAGTATGTTTCTTTTTAGTGTGGAATGGAATATTTCTGTTTCAGCAATACTTTACTAGACTAGTGAAATTATTAACTATATGATTAATGTCATAATTAAATTCTAGGTGATTTATAATTTACGATATTCCTTCAATGGAATATAAATCGAAAGAATCCTAATTAGTTCTGGAAATATTGTATTTATTATTACAGTAATCTTCAAGTACGAGAGGAGAATGATTGATCCTAAATCGTAACTGGAAACGTGTGTACCTATATTGAGATAAAGAGTCATCTTTACTAAGTTGCCATTGTTTTAAATATCTAGTTGCAGAACTATTGGAAATCGGATAAAGAGGATGAAGCAGCGACAATCGCAGGAAAAGTGCGACTCTTTTAGGGCGAGAACTGGGTCTGAGATCAATAAAATTTTCATTGTGATGTACATTAAAAGTGGACTCCCTATTATTATTATGGGGAACAGTAATGGCTCTAGGGGTCCCGGCGTCCCGATTCAATTTCCTTGTAACATCTACTCAGCGCTCTTACAAAATTGAAAAGACGTTCTGGGCTCCCTATTATTATTATGGAGAACAGTAATGGCTCTAGGGGTCCCGACGTCCCGATTCAATTTCCTTGTAACATCTACTCAGCGCTCTTACAAAATTGAAAAGACGTCCTCCTTCCTAAGATACCTAAATGTGATTCATCATTTGCTTGCCAGGTTAAGCCGGCCCTTAAAGAGAACGCTATCAGGTTCAGACCTCATGATAGTTTTTTTCCCAAGGGTAGGATCTAACAAGTAAGAACCGAACTCGGTTCCTCCAGGATAGAAATCCAAAACGCTGCCAGCGACCATTTAAATGTATACATTTCACTAAGTGCGCCTTAAATATATAACTGAAGTAGACTCTCAATTTATCGGTATAATCTCCCGGTTAATCGAATTCTCGCATAATATTCAAATTACTCAAAAATCGGAATTATGGACAATACGCATTTAATATTAAAAAATAAATTGCCAACATATATATTCAAATATTCTATTATTAATTGAAAAAAGAAAGAACAAATTTTGATTTCAACAAGAAATTATTGGAATATTTTAGTTTTATTTGACTATTAGTTATTTATTTAAGATGCAGTTAAGAAACGAATCGGGGACTTTTAAAAATCTGTCAGATGTCGCATCTAAGATAAAACGTCAATAAAATCCGAGCAATGGATTATCTCGGTTAATCCGTAATCCGGATAATCTAATCCCGAATAATCGTGAGTATAGTGTAATAATTTCTTTCTAATAGATTTGTTTACAGAAAATATAATTGTTTATTTAATACGTGAGTAAGACAATATTTAAATCATCTACTGAAGAAACAATTGAATCTTTTGAACTCAATTCTTTACATACTAAGATCTTCGAAAATGTTTCTTAATATATTTAATTAAAAACTTTCGAATGTTTAAAATTATTATTGAAAACCAACATTTTCATCAAGTTTAATTTCGAACTAAAGATTTTATTTATTACTAAGAAAATACATAAGCTTATTTTAGATTATTAAAAAAAATGCCAACAGAAGAAATTACTATAACTCAGAAATGAATAAATCTACAAAAATTAATATGAAAATACTCACAATTGTATATTTTATCGATTTTATTTGGCTCGGATGTTATCGGAAAATGATTATGATATTCGATTTTTGGACCAATATGCACTTCTTTACAATGTTCAAGAATTAAAGTATATTGATTACTTCCTTGGTCTGAAAAAAAAAAAAGATTAATGTAATATTTTATTGAGTTTAATTACACAAAATTAAGGAAAAAACATTGTATTTGAATAGCAGTTTTCGAATATATAAATAAATTTTATTCTGAAATATCACAATAAGGTATTAAAAATTAAATTAAAATTTAAATTAAGATACTTCTATTGATGTTCTCCCATAGTGAAGATTTAGAACTATGGATAATCAAATATATAATTGATTGTGAATACATTTATATTTTTAACATCTAAACATAACCCATGAATTTATAATGACAATCCTATTGTATGATATTTTTAAAGTTTTACCATCTTATATTGATTAATATTATATTATATTTGTATTTAATTATCTAATAAAAAATTCAGGATTGAGTAATTAGTTCACTAATTTTGCTTGGTTTGAACAACTTGTATGTTTTAACCCTATATAGAATGGGAATATAAGAAACTTATTCAGTAGCTTTCTCAAAATTTCAGCTTTAATTCATAATAAGTCTGATTCTGACAAACATCATGTATAACATGTAAAAAAGAACTGAAAAAAATATCATACAATAAGATTAATATTTCTTTACCTTCCAAACATATGTGAATGCAAAAATGAGAAACAATCAAAATAAATTGAAGGAATATGAAATATTTTCGTAATTCATCACCAAAGAGAAAAAAAAATTTCGAAATATTTCAATATTAAGCATAATTCAGAACTGTTAACTAATAGAAGTAACCATAAACTAATAAAATGTTGGAAATAAATTGCTGATTTTTTGGAAGAACGTTTAATTAAAAATTATTTTAAAAATTGTACATGAATTAAAATTCTATTAAATATAATAAATATTTCATATTATTGTATTTATATGTAAATTACTTTAATATCATATTTAATTTTAATTTTCAGTCTATCTAAATCACCAACTTCAATTAAGGGTGTATGATTGAAGGAATTAAAAGAATAAATTATGTATATGATAATTTTTCTTGATGTAGTCATAAAATTGGAAAATCAGGATTTTAATGAAGATCAAGTGCTGGAAAATGATCTGCATTTATTACTTCATAATGATCTTTAATCTACCTGCCTAATCTATAGTTGAAAAACTTAATGACTGCATTAAAATGTATTAGATCGGTAGATCATGTATTAGATGTGTAAAGTACAGTGTTTTTTTATTTTTTATCCGTTGACGGGTATATTCGAGATGAATGGTACGATTTATCAGGAATTTCGAGCATTAGCCTAAGAACTATGGTAAGTTTTGAAAGAAAACGCAAAAATTCCAATTATAGAAAGCTGATAAATGACAATGTTAAAAAACAAGACTGTCTCAATATTTAATGGAAAACAATCTCTATTGGAACTGATTAATATTGATTAAATCTAATTTTTGAATGAAATTCACTTACCATTTACAGAAAAGTTTTGATGGCATAAAATTTTTTCGTTTATCTAAAAACGAATAGAAATCAGATAAGTAATCAAGTTTAAAGTCTGAATTTTCTAAATTAATAAATAGTTAAAGGACACGTAAATCAATTATGGATGAATGAAATATCGATACAAATAATTATATACAATATAGAATATAAAAAAGATAACTATCCCGAATTAGTATACTTATATTTTATTGAAAATTGCAGTATTTCAAAAAGTTAATTCATTTCGATGATCTGAAATTTGATGTTCTAATGATACATGCTTTAAAATATCAAAACAAAATAATTCAACAATTTCAGCACATATCCTAAATACACAAATTCCATAGCACTTTTCATGTGAAAATTACGATGAAGGATTACTAGATTGAAATGTTGAAAACTTCTATGAAATTTCAACGAATAAAGATATATAATTAAATTAAAAAATAAAAAAAAACAATCCTTAAAAATAATCTCAAGGTTTAATTTATGTAATCTTTAATAATTACTAAAATTATTTGAAACAATCACGTAATATTGAATATGTTAAATGAAAACGTATATTTTAACTATTTATCACTATAAATTCACAAATTTTAATTGCCTTTAATCTTATAACCAATTTGAAAACATTTGTTCGAAAATTAAGTTATAAATTAAACGAGTCGCTATTTTGTTTAAAAATTATATTTCTAATAATTTTAATATTTTTTAATTATTAAATTCATCCGACTAAAATAATTACAGAATTATAAGGTGTTTTCAAAAAAAAAATTAATTACTGCATATTTTTTATTTACACTCTTTTTCCATCCATTCTCAAGTAAATTTGACAAGCAAGTATAACAGAGCATTTCAGTATTTTTAAACAAAAATTAATTACTGCATATTTTTTATTTAGCCTACACTGTTTCTCCATCCATTCTCAAGTAAATTTGACAAGCAAGTATAACAGAGCATTTCAGTATTTTTAGGGAATCGTATTTATTGATTTATGTAGTAGTTCTACGCGAACTCTTTCAACATATTGCCCACTGAAAATAAGAATAGCGAGGACCATTTTATACATTAAAAATCTACTCTGCTCATATACGACGTTGATTCAGATGGATGAATCAATTGTTGGTTAAGATGTTTGATGGAGAGTAAATTTTGATTTTTATGTAGACTAAGGTTAATTTTCATTTTTGATTTTTTTTCATAATGCTTGAAGTATTGGATTATTTAAATATGTTACTGAATACAAATATTTTTCTAATTAAATTATCAAAATTTACAAAACATTATGCAGATTTCTAACAGACAAATGGCACAAATTTTCTTAGTTAAAAATAACTTCATCCAAATATTTATCCACTTTAACTTTTTAAAAATTGGATAAATATGATTATCTTCTACCATACTTTAATTCATTGATATCAGTAAAAATTAAATACCTCTTCCAACTGCTGCTCACTATTCCACAATACATTATTGCTCTCATTTCTATCATTATTCTCCATTTCTTCAGTTTAATTTTCATATCACCTGTATTATTATGAATTAAAATATTTTAAAAAATTATTCTTATATCTCAAACTTAAATTAAATTAAAAAATGGTATAAGTATTATGTAAAGAAAATAATTAACATTATGGTAACTGTGGAATACCCGTATTACTTTAATAAGGAATCATATCCAAATAAAAGATAGGTATCATTATATCTCAATCTTAAATTAAATTAAAAAATGGTATAAGTATTATGTAAAGTAAAGAAAATAATTAACATTATGGGAACTGTGGAATACCCGTATTACTTTAATAAGGAATCATATCCAAATAAAAGATAGGTATCGAAACAGTTCGAGATATAAATCATAAATAATTACATATTCCCTTTTTCTTTATAATAAAGATGATTTTATGGTCTAGGTAAAATTTTATCAAATCATAGATAAGTTATAATTTTTATTTAAAAGAGAGAAACTTTTTCTAAATTCATTTTTACAATAAAACTTTCTAAAAACGATCATGCATATATCTATAGTTGCATTATAAATTAGTGTAATAAATTATTGATGATAAACCTAAAGAAAAATAAAGTAGAATAATTTCGTAATAGAACGTTACTATACCTTATAAATATATAATATAATCGGTATAGTACTCGTATCAATATGATCATCTCGATAAACATAACAATACTTGCTTTAGCATCTTCTCATTTTGCTATACAGAAGTATAATTTATACCTAGAAAGAGAAATAATATACAGTATATGATAAACATTTCTATGCCATTTGTTTTCAATCAGTATTGAAATGCTGATTATTTGTTCACTTGTGAATCACACATTAAATATACAGCATTGATAAAATATTACATGTTAATTAATATAATTTTATTGATTAAATATTAAGTAAGTGTTGTTAGAAAAATTATGAAACCATTATTAAATATTATAGAGGAAAATGTGCTTTTATTTTTAATAAGCAAAATTTTTTTTCCAACTAATGTAAAGTTATAACATTTTATTAATCAATTATTATTTCTTAATTACAAAATCTGGATTGAAATGAGAACTAAAAGAACATTCTTACTTTTTTAATACTCAAATATTAAGAAAGACTATAATATAGGAATAATTCAAATTAATATATCGCAACGTAATAATATATTTCACTTAACAATATATTATTACGTAACAACACTCTGACGAAGGCCTCGATTTCTTGATATTACCAACATTTTCTGACTTAATGAAAAACCAAGATCTTAACTTAATAGTAAAGTATATTAGGGGAGAGCTACCTTCCGATAATTTAGTTTTCAATGCACCACAGAATAATGCTCGTAAATCAGATTTCATTTTCCTACCTACCTACAGACTTGCGAAATCATTAAGTTCATTTCGGAATAGAGCAGCCAGGATTTTCAATGTTATGTATATTTCAGAATAAAGGGGGCTGCCCGTTCATTTTGGAATAGAGCAGCCAGGATTTTCAATGTTATGTATATTTCAGAATAAAGGGGGCTGCCCACAAGTACATATTTATGTAGGGTGGATAAATTTAAATATAAAAAAATAAAATAAAATATACTATAATGTTAAATAGCTAACGGCAAAAAAGCCCATCTTTCTGGTGTTAAACCCCTTCAAAGCTAAGTGACTGTTCTTGGACTGCTCCTCGTCCGGTTTTACTAACCGAAAACTATCATTAATTTGTTAACTGACATCATAAAAGGGGACGGACCTTTGTTAGTACCACTGGTCTATGCTTACAACTCGTACTAATCGAGGCCTACTTGTACTTTTCTGCATCTGATAATTTACTTTTGTGTGTACAGTGCTTGGATGAGGCTCTAGTAATTATAAAAATGTTTTTTTTTTTTTGATGATAGTAATCATTTCTGAAGAGGTTCCTTACGGTAAGATTTTTGAACGCAATATAAATTTTATTTCGAATGAAACCTTTAAGCTAATTTAGCTAGTCCACTTGAAATGTATTAATTATATGGATTTTATAATATTCGATCGCTATTCAAACTATCGTTACAATGTCATAAATAACTACTATATCATAAAAAATGTTTATAAATGTTAAACGTAGGCAACTCGTTGACTAACAAGTTAAATATTATACTTTTTAATTTTTGATTTTCGTTAACAGATGGCGACAAATTCGCGATGGTATGTGAGTTAAATATACTTTTTAATTTTTGATTTTCGTTAACAGATGGCGACAAATTCGCGATGGTATGTGACTTGATATCATACAACTTTCTAACGGAGTTTTACCATCTCAAGTAAAGATTCATCCACCATACGATCTAGTGCTATGTTAAATCAATAAGAAAATCTGGTAAATCGAATAAATATTTAATCGTTCTCAACTATTTATGTAAATATAACGAAAATTTTATAAATTTAATACTCGTAGAGTAGTAAATATTGTTAATAAAATACACAGCTTGATTTATAATTTATACAGTATCCGCGTGGTATGGAGACATTTAGATTAATTAGTGTTATAGCAAATAACATTAACGAATACAGATTGAATAAATATTAAATTCATTTTAAAATTAATAATTATAAATACCTCTAAACAAAGTACATTAAACTTGTACTTGGATATGAACCTCATAAACGTCATGATTGGCATTAAATTCATTTTAAAATTAATAATTATAAATACCTCTAAACAAGAGTATCTCTCTAAACAAAGTACATTAAACTTGTACTTGGATATGAACCTCATAAACGTCATGATTGGTTGTCATGACATTACGTAAAACGAATAACTTCCAATCGTTTACGGAGTGACGTCAAGAGAAATTTTTTAATCATAAATGTAATCAAAAGCTAAATTAAAAAAAAGAAAACTTTCTTTTTCAAGGAAACGATCAAGTCATTGCAATTACGCCAATATAAGATTTAATTATGCATTTATTTATCGATAAATTTTTGATTGCTAAAGCATTAATATTATAAATTAATATTATCTATAAAAAACAACAAAGTTTATATTATTGTAATTGTATTATTATATGTTAACTGCGCTTAGAAGCGATGACTATATAAATTCTATTTTATAAATAGGCACACAAAAATTTAGCACACAATCAATAAGCAAAAGTATAAATTAATCATTATGACGACATGATAACAGTAGCATATGCAGTACAGTACATTAAGTCATTGATATAACGCACGGGACGGGAAGCAAAGATGAAAGAAAATATCGCAATCTTCGCATGGCGTTGCACCGCGCTATTTATCATGTTTTCATGTATTCGTCGATAGAGGTCTCTTGCGGAAAGTTGTCAATTTTTTATACAATATTGCAAAGAAGTGATTGTGCATTTAGAATTGCATGATGAAGCCATAAAAAAACTTTGAAAAATAAAAAAGAGGAAAAGTGTAGACACCGTCTTCTTTGCACTCTTACACAAATTCAAAATATTAGAATACCCCAATCGCGCTCTGTTTAATCTCCATTATTTTTCAAGTCTATGAAATATACATTTCTATAGGCTGATTGCTTCCTTTGTTTCTCCCGTACTGTAATGTAGGCACTTGCTGATTGATCAAAGTTCAAGAAGTAACGCGAGTAGTTGCAAAGGAAAGGCTAATTCATGACACATGGTACGCGCACATCCGCGCGGCGTTGCTTGCTCACTCTTCGCTTCGCGTCGCGTGCAGTTGTTAAGCTTTTATATTCGTATTAGTCAAAAAAAAAATAAAAAATAAGCTGAAGAAAGACTGTTATAAACACATTTTTTTATAAATCACGACTAAATTGTAATCATTATCAGAAAACATTATTAAAAGTAGGAATAAAAAAAAATAAAAAATAAGCTGAAGAAAGACTGTTATAAACATATTTTTTTATAAATCACGACTAAATTGTAATCATTATCAGAAAACATTATTAAAAGTAGGATTTCTTCATAAAAATCAAACTTCTTTCACTCCTTTAAAGTATGCAATCTATAACTGCTAAGCATTATTATACAGTCGATTCTCGCTATTCGCTGTAGTTACGTTATGTAAGTTCTTCGCGAATACTAAATTAGCGAATAGTGAACCATTATGCCTATGAGAAATATAGAGATATATTACTAATAAACTTTTCCTAGATTTATAGAAAGGCATCTTGTTGTGTCAAAATTTTAATATCAGAAATCGGAGACAACAGTTTCAAGTATAGGTACTCCTCACTTAACGACTAGGTTTCGTTCTCACGATTCGGTCGTAGAACGAATTGGTCGGTAAGCGAAAAACTTGTTCCTATATTAAAATATTGAAAACAAATTTCAAATTAAAAATTTATATCTTAATTATGCACAAATTACAGTATTTTTCTTCAGTTTTTGGAACTACCAGTACGGGGAAATTACAAACAAAAGTCGTAAGCGATGGATGCGTATGAGCAAAAACCAAATATTCCATTAAAAAGAAAGTCTTAAGTTCGAGCAGTCGTTAAACAGGTAGGTCGTTAAGTGAGGATTACCTGTAATAATATTTATCTATATATAATTACATAAATTAAAAGATTAAAATATCTTAGTACAATTTATGTACTGGATATTTTAATCTTCTTTTCGGTACATAAGATCAAATACCAAGTACATAAATTGTATATATGCATATCTGGATTATGATATTGATTTGTGTTGCATTATAATGCGATTTTAAAATATAATATCTAAGAACTGGATAAAAGAAACATTTGTTTTTATAGAAAATACGTTTCTTTATATATGCAATTATTATATGCAGTTAAATTTAGTGTCACAAATAGAATTTGTGATTCTAAATTTTCTAAATTCTTGACGATCATCATGTTATTTCAAGAAATTTTAATAATCTTCCGTTATTCCTAGATAATTTCTTTCAAAATTATAAGATTTTATTAATATTTCTATTATTGTACACTTATTGTATCCATCTTGTTTAAAATGCAATACTGTATCAATCTTCCATTATTCCTTGATAATTTCTTTCAAAATTATAAGATTTTGTTAATATTTCTATTATTGTACACTTATTGTATCCATCTTGTTTAAAATGCAATACTGTATAGCTTTATATTTAACTGTTTAACTGAAATTCCACATTTTTTTTGTATGGAAGATGTCAATAAAGCAAATTGTCTGTATTTCATAACAATAAAGTGATTGTTATGAAATACAGTTTCAGAATTAAAAATTCCCATTCTCAGAATATGTCCTTTATTTTCGAATGAATAAAACTAAAAAATTAGAATATTTTTAATCAAACTTACATTCAATGGATAATCTGTATGTTAAATATCATAAAAATGTGTTTAACAGTTTGGTAGTTTTAATGTCAATATTATGTTAGTATATTATCCTGGGCTTGTTTATCCTGGGCTTGTTTTACTCAAGATATTCAAATACAGTGTCAATATACATCTTTGTTAAAGAAAAAAATCTTAATATACTTAACAGTTTGGTAGTTTTAATGTCAATATTATGTTAATATATTATCCTGGGCTTGTTTATCTCAAGATATTCAAATACAGTGTCAATATACATCTTTGTTAAAGAAAAAAATCTTAATAAAAGCAAATTAATCAATATCAAACTGCTATCTTTATTTGATCTCAAAATCTGCACTGTGGCTTCATTATAGTTAAATGATTATTTGCTGGAAAGTTATACAGAGCTACATATTTTCTTTGGAAGTGTGACAACACTTGTCAGATATGACGCACATGTAAATATTTTATAAATTTCATATACTACACATAAATATAATTTATCTGATTAAAATATGTATATACTTTCATATACATATACAGGATGTTTCTTATCACCCGTACCACACTTGTTTCTCGGAAACGCGATAAGAGGTAGGGAAAAAGTTTGATTACAAAAGGCTATCCGAAGAATCGAATGGGCATAATAAAAATTTTGTGGGTCCATCGGAAGTAGAGGCACAAGGGGTCAACTTCGAAATCTTCAATGAAAACGTATGCCGATTTTGGTACAATTCTGATTTTGGTAACTGTGGAAAACAAACAACTTTTGTTTTGAAAGTTTTTTTTAATATCACTTACGGATTGTGAGATATAAAAAAAAAGATGCTGCCACACGTATCGCCGATTGGACCATTCTAGCAATAGCAAGCAGAATTCGACAGAGGGCATCTATGTACATTGCGGAACATTGATGAAACAGCAAAGGGCAATATTATGCAAATTTAAGGCCAATTCGGGTATTTGGTGAAAGAACTCGAACTGCAAATGCGATACGTCATTCGCCATCACAGTTCAGCATGGAGTCATATTCAAGAACAAGGATTTCTCGATTTGTTTCAGCCCTTTATAAGAGCCATGGATGTACACAGATGCCTTCTGTCAGATTCTTTTTCTTCTTATTGTTTCTTTCTCTGCTTTCTGTCATTTTTGTACTTTACTCTTCTTTAAGTTATTCTCATTTTTCTATTACACCTATCGCTCCAATAGAGGGACTCGAAGCAAATGTTAAGCATTAATTAATTAAGATCGAATCCCTTATCTCTATCTAGACTACTGGAGAAAATTGTCAAATGATGTTTAGTAACTTTTCATATGATAGATGAATCCTGGCCATAATATCAATCGGTAAACTGACGGAAGATTTTCTTCCAGATATTACATATGATTTTGTTAATAATAATATCCCGTTAAAATGGGGGAAATTTTATCAATATCTTAATTGTTTTTTCAGCATCATAGAATGTTAAGAATTTAATATATATTATTTAAATAAAGAATTAATAAAACTTATTAATTATCGAAATCTTCAGTTTTAATTGTTGTTAATTTTTAAAAAATTTTATTCCACAAATGGACTAGGAAATCTATGTATTCCATTTATAGAATGAATTCCAGTACACGAATTACTGTTGAATATACTGCATTTCATATTGCACGTTTATACAATCGCGCATATTCCTTTCTTCTCTGGACGAGTGGAAATTCTAATTCTATTATTTAAAAGTCTGTGTTGTTCCGCTGAAATTAAGTAGTTAACAAAACAACATGATGAATTTATAGTTTGTAATGAAACAACTTGTTCATTTTCTCCAAGAGCTAACTCTTCCATCACTTCTTCAGATATTTCTACAGCGCTTGTTTCATAATTCATAAAAAAATAAAATCTATCTATAAAATGGTATATGCCAGAAAAATAAATCCTATCTCTAATTGGCCCAATTTTATAATAGAAATCTATAATGCAGGATGTTACTTCTCGAAGATCGTGTCCATTTTCCCATTTATCTATACTAACAATTGGGAAGAGAAGAATCCTTAACTTGTCGGAAAATTTATAATTGTTGTAAAAATCTATTAATTCATCTCTACGTTCTTCGTACTCCTCAGTATTTTCTGGAAAGCAAAAATGCACTTCAGTGAACTGATACAGAGGCAGCAATACTTTCATATCCTCTAGATCAATATCATAAAATTTCACGTGTGAAAGAGAGCAGAACAATTCCCAGTTTCTCTTGAATTTCATCTCTCTGTAAGATTGAATCATGAATTTAGGTGTACGTACTTGCTCCCCAAAATAATTATTTAATTTTCTTGGAATCGATTCGCTTCCCAATAATCCCAAAAGAAATATTAAAGTGTTGTCATTGCTATCGTAATTGTAATAGGAAATGTCATTATATGCAATAAAAGCAGATAAAAATTCTCTAAACGAACTATGTGCAAATTCGTAACGAACGTCACTGTCGTAACCGAAAAAATAATAAAATTCTAGAATATCCAATCCAACAATGAAATTAAATTCTTCTTCTATAGGAAAATGATCCTTCAAATCTTTAGATGTGATTTCATTTTTATTGAAGAATAATTTTCCTAATCTGATCAGCAAATCTTCTCCTAAGAAATGTTTACCCTTTTTCAATTTGGGATTACCATTATTCTTGCTTATGTATCTTTTAGTAATGAGGGAAAATATTCTTACATATAGAGCTGTCATACTCTCAATCAAGTCCTTATCATCGTACAGATGCAAACAACATAACATGTGAAGCATGAGAGGACACTTTCCTATTTCAGAATAAAAATCGCTTTTCTCCAACATTCCATATAATTCTATACCTTTATCTTTATCTTCATCAAACACTAATTTGATGTAGTTTTGTTGCTGTTGTGTTGAAAAACCTTTAAGAGAAAATCGTGACTTCATATCTTGTCTGATTTCTTCTGTTACTTGTTCACGACTAGTAACAAGAATTGTCATCCGTAGAGAGATATCGAAAGATTCTTCTCTGATGAAGTCCAGAACAGAATTTTTATTGGAAATTTCATCGAATCCATCTAACATTACCAAAATATTCATATTTTCTTCCTCTATTTTAGATATTAATTCTCCTTCAGCGTTCTGGAATAAATTGTACAGAACTAAATCATACAAGCTTCTATCACCTAATTCGCGTAATGAAATAACAGCAACAAGATCAAAATGCTTTAAATAAGTGCATGATATATCATCTGTAGCCCAATCGTAAGCAATTTTCTTGCAAAGAGTAGTTTTCCCATAGCCTGGTCCTCCTGTAACCAGTATAGTCTGATGTCTGTTCTCCTCTTTTGAGAAGATTTCTTCAAGAGTTATCGCTTCTCCATGTTTCTTTCCATACAGATCGGTCTTCTCCACGATTAACTGAACAAAATGATTCTCTATTGGAAGATCATTTCTCTTTCCTTCCCAAAAGAACGATCGCATATATGCATAGTTTGTTTGGTATCGATATTTTAGTTTTTCCTTATACTTCAAAAATATTGCTAGAAGGATAAAACATCAATTATTTAAAATCTCAATATTTATATAATAAATTTAATTATTTGTGTCATAATATATAATTATTTATGAGAAGAATGAATTTATTCATACTTTCATAAAAGTGAGTTATGGATGTTCGCTGCAGATAATATATATTAATAGATTTGAAAAATACTTACGATTAATTGGAATTTTTTCTTTAATTGGTTGACCTTTTGTTGATTTTGGCAACTGATTATCATTTTGGTTTTTCTGACTAGTATTATCATTACTATTATTTTTGACTTTAAAAATAATCTCTAGAAGTTCATTGTTTTCCGGTTCTGAAAAAAATTATATTTTATTGAATATAGCAGGAAAATTAGTTAAATATTTAGTTATACAGAGTGTGGTGTTAAGCGAAACAAACTCAGAGGACCGATAGTATTCCTCAAGAGGAACCAAAATTGCTATGGAACAGGCAATTATGCATTCATAGTCATTTGCATAAATATTTTTGTGATTTTCTCTGATTAAATGTTGTTTGCGATAACATATACTATGGCAATTTTGGTTCCTCTTGATGCCTACTATCGCTCCTCTGAGTTTGTCGGCGATTTAGCAGAACACCCTGTATATATTTATATGTTTGTTCCGAAATCCTCTGGTAAAATACTCACACTCAAACCAATATTAAAAATTGTGTATTTTATGTTTCATTTCTATCTAAAATATCCAAAAAGGCCTCTCAGTTATCCAAAAAGTTAAAATAATCGATTGTTGATGAAATCTCTTTTATTGAATTAATATGTGAAGAGTTTCAATCATTTCAGTATGTGTGCCAACTATCCCAATTATATGTGATGCCCTTATGTACTTTGTGCAACTTCTCATTCTAATCAACAGATATGAAATACTAGTAGACAATTCATTGAAATTTTACTGACAAGCTAATTTTAATTATGGACATTTCCAACCTTGTATATCGATTGATACAACATGTATCATTTTTCCGAATTTAAAAAATATTTCAAAAGTTTATAGAATATCTTATTAATATTCTGAAAAATTTGCAACACAATTTTAAAAAAGCCTTTTGTAAGAAATTTAATAAGAATATTTTCATATCTCAACAACTCATTCAATTTTAGTCTACCTTCACAGGCAAACAGAATATCTTCTAAAAACACTAAAAATCGTCGAATTTTGCTTCTGTCTCCCCAGATCTAATGCCTCCACTAATCAGGTATTTTCATTAGTGAATAATATGTGGGACACTGATTAAACTCAATTAAAAGTTGAAACATTTGAAGCAGATATTATACCAAATGCAACTTCAACATGACAGGTATAGAGTTTTATGAATTTTTAAAACAAAAACCCGATTTATTAAAAAAAAGGTTTTTTCTTTTAAAAATGTCAAAATTAATTTTTTAGAGTAATAATATGATTGTTTAAAACGTTATTTTGTTCATTATATATGACAGGTAGAGAGTTTTATGAATTTTTAAAACAAAAACCCGATTTATTAAAAAAAAAGGTTTTTTCTTTTAAAAATATCAAAATTAATTTTTTAGAGTAATAATATGATTGTTTAAAACGTTATTTTGTTCATTATACTGTGTTGTATATTATTGATACTATTTATTATATTTTATAATAAATGTTATAAGACTTTTAAGCTTTAGTGAAATAAATAAACAACAACCTGATTTTTCTTATTAGGAAAAAACTTATTATTTTGTCTTTTATTTTCTTCAAAAAAATATGGTTACTATATATAGTTTACGTGTACTATATAATAATACAATTTGACGCAGACCTTATGGCAAAACAATGATGATGATACTAAACATTTTATATAATATCATGTAAATTTAAAAAGGTCTAATACAGTTCCATCATTTATCGCCGTTTTAATCGCTTGAAACAAATACAGTACAGAGATTGGAAGAAAATGCTAACAAATACAAAACGAACGTTTCAATCGCTTGAAACAAATACAGTACAGAGATTGGAAGAAAATGCTAACAAATACAAAACGATCATTAAATTACGCGCGGCTATCATATTCTGTAGCGAGATAATAAGTGACGCGATAATTTTTAAAAAGTTGTTATAAAATGCGTAATTACGCGACACTAATTTGGTAACGTACAGTAATAACGATAGACAATAAAAAATTTTCAAATAAATAATAATTCTAGCAGGTCCGCCCAATTTGACGTTGGGCGGCCTACAAGAATTCTTTCTAAGACCGTGTCCATGTACAAGCGACGCGACGCTGTATGATGTGATACTACAAACGCGATGCTACGTTATGAATGACAATCTGTTCTACGAGAGGCGCTTCAGTTGCATCTATAAAGAAATATCGTACCATTATTTATCTGCTAAATGCTGATTATGGTAATTTTCATCTCTCGTCTTCCATAATACAGGTTGTTTTTATAAATTTCGCTTATTAGAACCTCTGAATCGAACTCGGTAGCCATGATAATTTGCCTCTGTCGCTTCAGAAAACAAATTATAATGTGTATTCCAGCTACAACAGGCGATGCTATGCGCCGCTACGGTATACACGTAGGACGCGTCGAGGTTATGTCTATTGGTTTGCTTTCTATCGCTCATAATATCGCCTCGTAGAGCATCGCGTCGCTTGTACGTGGAACACGGCTTAAAATGCTGTGCCGTTAGAATTTTGGGCTAGCGTAGCATTAACGCGGCACTAACGATTCAATATGAATATTTTAAAATTTTAAAAATACGTATACGTGTGTATACGTATATACGAGTATTATATAATTTTTTTATATGAATAGCAATAATAAAATTTAGGAGGAGCATCAACACAAAATGCATTAACTGCTCTTTACATTTTTGTTGTATCGAAGTACGAAATTAAAATAGTTGCTATAAAATAAAATTAATTTTTAAACGAAACTTACCATCTGTTGATCTTTTAACAATAGGTTTGTTATGTATAATTATCTTTCCATTCTATAAATAAATAAAAAAATTAGAAAATTAAACACTGAACTTTTAAATGATTTGTTATATTAAATATTTCCGGAAATGTAAGCAAGCTATTGTATAAATAATAATCGGTAAATATTCCTTAATAAATTTAACTACTTTCTGTATGAAAAAGTTTATAATCACAAAAAGTTAAATAGTTTTCGATTTACAAGGGAGTTCGACTTTTCGAAAGCTGTATTAGGACAATACACATTATTGTAATAGTCATAACGAGCAAAACACTACAGCAACCAGACAATGCATGAATAATTTGCAAGTATCAGGCCATTATGCATACTAACGATGATGCATACAGTCGTATGCATTTAAATTGCACTGACTAATAACTACAGCAATCAGACAATGCATGAATAATTTGCAAGTATCAAGCCATTATGCATACTAACGATGATGCATACAGTCGTATGCATTTAAATTGCACTGACTAATCACACAGAATTTATCGATTTCATCACCGTCATATGTAAAGGCTATTTTATATCAAGCGCAAGCGTTAACGTCTGCGCGCAGCTTCGTCATAGTTTCGCAGCTTTTGCGCGAAGTGGCTAATCATGGATAGATACATGATGCAAAAGGAATGGAGCTATGACGAATGGGCCCGCAAACGTAAACTCTTGCGCTTAGTATAACAAAGCTTTAAGAGTGGTTGTAAGTCGAGGACTACTTGTTTATGCATTTCTATGATGCTCTTCATCTGAATATATGATAGAAGGCTAATATATTCAAAACATAAACTTTCGTTGAAATGGATTAAAACCCATTTAACGAAAAGTTATTGAAAAATATACACTATGGAGATGATCACTTCGCAAAAAAAATTGAATCGGGCAAATAGATCTGATTAACTATGCACTATAACTTATTTTTAGTTACTTTTATAAAAAGTAATAAGAGTTATATGTATTGACTTTGTCACCTGTAGACATGAATACAGTTCAAGAATCAACACAACTTTCAAATTTTAACGATTGTTTTCTATTCAAACAAAAATTGAATCGGGCAAATAGATCTGATTAACTATGTACTATAACTTATTTTTAGTTACTGTTATAAAAAGTAATGAGAGTTATATGTATTGACTTTGTCACCTGTAGAGATGAATACAGTTCAAGAATCAACACAACTTTCAAATTTTAACGATTGTTTTCTATTCATAGCATACATGTTTGAAAGAGATGGTAGGCCATAATCAAAAGTTTCATCACACAGAGAATGAAAGATGAAGTAAGAAGAATATGGGCTACAGTAAAATAGAAAGTGCGATAGGTTAATAGAGGAAGGAAAATGCCTAGTCTCCTGTTTTGATAGGTAGGTTTTCTTTCTACATCGTAGGCCATTTTCCATGTTATTAAATACAAAACAGCAGGTCATCCATATCAGTGATGAAATTAACCATTGGATGATGAATATGATCAAATGGGCAAGTCTGTATCCTTCCTAAAATAAAGATCTACATATATGAGATTCAGAATTAAATCCAATTTTCCCATGCGAAGTAAACACATTTCCATCCTAATGCGTGTCGATATGACACATCGGTCAATTGATGGGTATTACTAACATCTATCTAGAGAAAGAAGTAAATATATTAATTTTCATACCGTTATAGCATAGTAGCTGTAATAAGCAAGAATTATAGCTATTTGAAATATTCGTTTCTTTTTCTCATCTTTAACCTCACCTCTCTTCATATAAATGGGTGACTTCCCTTCTCTTTTGGCAGGCACCCATTTATATAAAATTTTAAACATATGTATTTCTTATATTACTTAAATTCCTCTCAAAATTTCAGCTGAATCGGGAGAAAATAAAGGAGACGTGTTAGGATCCTATCTCCGTAAATATCTATGCAAGTCATATTTGCTCATATGATTTTTAATAAATTAAGTACATATATCTATTATTCATAAGAATTTTAATTCAAACCAGAATAAATTTCCGTGTTTAATAAAACGTTACAGTACTTTCATAAAAAAAAAATTATCTAGGAGAAAGTGTTGTTACATCAGATAAACGATATTTAATCAAAAATTTCGCAAAATATTTATAAGTTAAGCAAAATGTTAAAAAATCAGAATATTTGCTTATTTAGAAGCGACTAAATACTTGAGCAACCTCATTTGATTAAACACGTGTGACCACGTGATATGTTAGCTGGCAGATATCATTAGATTAATAAAACGGCAGTAAACGGATATAAGTTGTATATTATGTATGTATAGTATGCTATAAAGCAGGGGTGGGCAAACTTTTGAGAGAAAGGGCCATATTGCATCAATGAAATATAACCTAGAGCCGCACTTTCCGGACGATCCCTATCCTTCACCATCTGACCCCCCTTCACGGGTGTGGCTTTTGCCCGTGGTTGGAAGTGATCCTGCCCTTTAGTAATTTATCTGATTGAAAAGGGGCGTAAAACAAAACTCCCAAAATCCCACCATCACCTAATAACTGTCTGGGGTGATAAAATTCTCTTAGAAAATTACGTAACCAAAATAGAAAGATCCTAAGGGGTGCATTTGTTGACTAAGATATTATAAAAGGTGACATGTTAAAATTAAGCCAATTTTCTTAGTAGATCAGTTTTCATTGGCCGTTATATGAATGATGGGTTTATAAATGCCAGCAGTCCAAAAAAAAGTGAAACAACGTTTTCACAGAAGGTCGGCAGAGTCGAAATTCTTTTATATTATATATTAAAATTATAATTTAATCATTTTAAATTTCAAACAATAATTAAAAACAAACCTGTTTTGGAAACTGTACAAATATTAAATACAAACACCGTGAAATTACGAAAGGTATTGAGTTGATTGACTGACAAAACGATTTTATTTGATTCTGAATGTATTTTGCAATGGATTTCTTATGCAATGACGTTTACTCTGGTTAACGGTTAATCAAATCTATTTTTGTAAGAAATATGACACTGTAATGAACCTATAATTTACCATATGAATTATTATTTAATACTTTCTAGAAATTATGTAAACTATACTGCTGAGATATGAAACAGATTTGATATTTTTTTGTATTCATTTTATTTACAATAAAATTTTTTTGGCATTATGCTATAGCTGGAGGGCCGCGGTTTGCCCACCCCTGCTATAAAGTATACAAAGTACATGTACAATACATTGTTCGTGTACTATAGACTATGTATACTATGTCTATTTTATAGAATACTATACATACATAGTATACAAACTTATACCCCTTTTCAATAATTTTAGTAATCCAATGATATCGGTCAATTATATGTCACGTGGTCACTGTAATCAGTGAATGCTATAAAGTATACATAGTGCATAGTACATATGTACTATATAATAGTATATGCACAATACATAGTATTTGTACATAGTGCATAGTACAATATAGTATACATAATATACTATCAATATCAGTAGTATACTGTACACTTGTATAGTATACATAGTATATTATCAATATAGTATACTATGTATACTGCATTGATTGTTTTATTATACTGTATTTATTGTTGTATTATAAATATTCTACATATAAAAGTGAAAAATTTATGCAGGCGACAGAAAGAATATCTACAATCCATGATTAAATAACATCTACAAGAAAGATATAATAATTTATGTATTTTATATAAGGCGGAGTGGGGTAAATGCAGAGCGATTTTTTCAAAGTGGAATTTTAAATGCAGATATTTTAACCGATCGTATAAATATTTGACAGGGTCGTTAACAATGTCATTCCACAGCTATCAGCGTATAATTCATCCTTGAAAATTTTATTTATGCGACAAAATCTTACAAACTGTCAGCTACCCCGCACTTAACCCGAAACGGGATAAGAGCATACGTGCAAATTAAAAAAGCTTTGAAGTTTATTTACGCACGTTAATTGGCAAGAGCTGAATTAGGAACAAATCTTATATAAAATGCTTTTTACCGCATTAAGATTGATTGTTTTAGAGTTATTCTTTGTTAAAGTAACAAGGATTGAACTCTGACAAGATGAAGACAACCTCCATCCCACCGATTTCTGTCGGCTTTAACATACAGCTTGGGGCCATCGAAAAGTGGCTTGTGTAGAAGGTAGGTCATTATGCCTTCGTTTTTAAAAAATCGACGTCAAATGTCATGATGCCAGATCGCGTCGCTTACATACGTAAAATATTGCATCCAATTCAACCAAAGCTGGGGGTAGTGGTTAAGGCGCTTGCTTGCGGACCTGAGCGTTGTAAGATCCACTCTCGCTTACATACTTTTTCAAGTGAATAAATTAAAATATCACTGACAATAAAATTTCAAGTAAAAGCAAGTTTTTCTTGGTCACAGTTACAATTCGACTAGTTGCTTTTCAACCAAAGCTTGGGGGTAGTGGTTAAGGCGCTGCTTTCGGACCTGAGCGTTGTAAGTTCCACTCTCGCTTACATACTTTTTTTTCAAGTGAATAAATTAAAATATCACTGATAATAAAATTTCAAGTAAAAGCAAGTTTTTCTTGGTCACAGTTACAATTCGACTAGTTGCTACTATCCCATACGTAACTATAACAAAAAAACTTGATTTTACCTGAAGTTATATTGTTAGTAATATTTTAATTTATTCACTTGAAAAAAGTACGTAAGCGAGACTCAAATTTACAACGTTCAGTTCCACAAGCAAGCGCCTTAACCACTACGCCGCCGGTTTGGTTGAAATGGGAGCAATTTTTTAGGTATTTAAGCGGTCCGGCATCATGACATTTGACCTCGATTTTTTAAAAAATGAAGGCATAGTGACGTAAATAAGCGGCTCGGTCCGGCATCATGACATTTGACCTCGATTTTTTAAAAAATGAAGGCATAGTGACGTAAACCCTTTTACACGAGTCACTTTTCAATGCCCCCCAGCCTGTATGTTAAAGCCGATCGAAATTGGTTGGAGGGAGGTTGTGTTGTGAAATGTGAGGGGTGGTATAGTGAAATATGATAAAATAATTTTTATCAAATAAAAACGATCCCACTCTTATACCTTCAGCCTGGAAATGGCTTATAAAGAAAAGTCCACCCCTCTTTACACGGTCACTTTTCTATGGCCCCCAGCCTGTATGTTAAAGCCGATCGAAATGGGTTGGAGGGAGGTTGTGTTGTGAAATGTGAGGTGTGGTATAGTGAAATATGATAAAATAATTTTTATCAAATAAAAAATGGTTTATATGAAAATTTTAATTGATATCTTACAATTATTAATCATCATCTCGGATAATGTTCATTTCTTTTGAATAATCGCCCCCTGCTGACTTTTCTGACGTAGCTGCGACCCATGTCATATGCTAGAAAAAGAAGAAAAGTCCACAATCCTAATTTTGTCATTTTTATTTATACTTTATTTATTTATTTATTTTGTATATTTATTTTTGTTTATTTTCTTTCTTATTTTTATTTTGATGGGTTTATAAATGCCAGCAGTCCAAAAAAAAGTGAAACAACGTTTTCACAGAAGGTCGGCAGAGTCGAAATTCTTTTATATTATATATTAAAATTATAATTTAATCATTTTAAATTTCAAACAATAATTAAAAACAAACCTGTTTTGGAAACTGTACAAATATTAAATACAAACACCGTGAAATTACGAAAGGTATTGAGTTGATTGACTGACAAAACGATTTTATTTGATTCTGAATGTATTTTACAATGGATTTCTTATGCAATGACGTTTACTCTGGTTAACGGTTAATCAAATCTATTTTTGTAAGAAATATGACACTGTAATGAACCTATAATTTACCATATGAATTATTATTTAATACTTTCTAGAAATTATGTAAACTATACTGCTGAGATATGAAACAGATTTGATATTTTTTTGTATTCATTTTATTTATCGATAAAATTTTTGGCATTATAGCTATTGGCTGGAGGGCCGCGGTTTGCCCACCCCTGCTATAAAGTATACAAAGTACATGTACAATACATTGTTCGTGTACTATAGACTATGTATACTATGTCTATTTTATAGAATACTATACATACATAGTATACAAACTTATACCCCTTTTCAATAATTTTAGTAATCCAATGATATCGGTCAATTATATGTCACGTGGTCACTGTAATCAGTGAATGCTATAAAGTATACATAGTGCATAGTACATATGTACTATATAATAGTATATGCACAATACATAGTATTTGTACATAGTGCATAGTACAATATAGTATACATAATATACTATCAATATCAGTAGTATACTGTACACTTGTATAGTATACATAGTATATTATCAATATAGTATACTATGTATACTGCATTGATTGTTTTATTATACTGTATTTATTGTTGTATTATAAATATTCTACATATAAAAGTGAAAAATTTATGCAGGCGACAGAAAGAATATCTACAATCCATGATTAAATAACATCTACAAGAAAGATATAATAATTTATGTATTTTATATAAGGCGGAGTGGGGTAAATGCAGAGCGATTTTTTCAAAGTGGAATTTTAAATGCAGATATTTTAACCGATCGTATAAATATTTGACAGGGTCGTTAACAATGTCATTCCACAGCTATCAGCGTATAATTCATCCTTGAAAATTTTATTTATGCGACAAAATCTTACAAACTGTCAGCTACCCCGCACTTAACCCGAAACGGGATAAGAGCATACGTGCAAATTAAAAAAGCTTTGAAGTTTATTTACGCACGTTAATTGGCAAGAGCTGAATTAGGAACAAATCTTATATAAAATGCTTTTTACCGCATTAAGATTGATTGTTTTAGAGTTATTCTTTGTTAAAGTAACAAGGATTGAACTCTGACAAGATGAAGACAACCTCCATCCCACCGATTTCTGTCGGCTTTAACATACAGCTTGGGGCCATCGAAAAGTGGCTTGTGTAGAAGGTAGGTCATTATGCCTTCGTTTTTAAAAAATCGACGTCAAATGTCATGATGCCAGATCGCGTCGCTTACATACGTAAAATATTGCATCCATTTCAACCAAAGCTTGGGGGTAGTGGTTAAGGCGCTGCTTTCGGACCTGAGCGTTGTAAGTTCCACTCTCGCTTACATACTTTTTTTTCAAGTGAATAAATTAAAATATCACTGATAATAAAATTTCAAGTAAAAGCAAGTTTTTCTTGGTCACAGTTACAATTCGACTAGTTGCTACTATCCCATACGTAACTATAACAAAAAAACTTGATTTTACCTGAAGTTATATTGTTAGTAATATTTTAATTTATTCACTTGAAAAAAGTACTTGATAGAGATATCCAAGCCTGTTGACCTTAACCTGGTATGGGTGCCATTCTAACACCAAAAAATTGTAAAATCTCTCTCTAAACTTCTTTAATAAATCTTTGATTTGTTTTACGTTGTCTCCGAGTTCATTTTAATCGGGAAAACTACTTTTCTTAGATCCTTACCCATAAGTC